>RCUC01124808.1:0-68579 GCA_003697995.1 Taxidea taxus jeffersonii | reverse complement strand
AGGTGTAGGGTTAGGTTGTGTATTTGAGACCTTTCCTGTTTCTTGAGATAGGCTTGTATCGCTATATATTTTCCTCTCAGGACTGCCTTTGCTGTGTCCCACAGATTTTGGACCGTTGTGTTTTCACTATCATTTGTTTCCATGGTTTTTTTCAATTCTTCTTTAATTTCCTGGTTGACCCATTCATTTTTTAGAAGGATGCTGTTGAGTCTCCATGTATTTGGGCTCTTTCCACATTTCCTCTTGTGATTGAGTTCTAGCTTCAAGGCATTGTGGTCTGAAAATATGCAGGGAATGATCCCAATCTTTTGATACCTGTTGAGACCTGATTTATGACCCAGGATGTGATCTATTCTGGAGAATGTTCCATGGGCACTAGAGAAGAAGGTGTATTCTGTTGCTTTAGGGTAGAATGTTCTGAATATATCTGTGATGTCCATCTCATCCAGTGTGTCATTTAAGACCTTTATTTCCTTGTTGATCTTTTGCTTGGATGATCTGTCCATTTCAGTGAGGGGTGTATTAAAGTCTCCAACTATTATTGTATTCTTGTCAATGTGTTTCTTTGATTTTGTTATTAATTGGTTTATATAGTTGGCTGCTCCCATGTTAGGGGCATAGATATTTAAAATTGTTAGATCTTCTTGTTGGACAGACCCTTTGAGTATGATGAAGTGTCCTTCCTCATCTCTTATTATAGTCTTTGGCTTAAAATCTAATTGATCTGATATAAGGATTGCCACCCCAGCTTTCTTCTGATGTCCATTAGCATGGTAAATTGTTTTCCACCCCCTCACTTTCAATCTGGAGGTGTCTTCAGGTCTAAGATGAGTTTCTTGTAGGCAGCATATGGATGGGTTTTGTTTTTTTATCCATTCTGAAACCCTGTGTCTTTTGATTGGGGCATTTAGCCCATTTACATTCAGGGTAACTATTGAGAGATATGAATTTAGTGCCATTGCATTGCCTGTATGGTGATTGTTACTGTATAATGTCTCTGTTCCTTTCTGGTAATACTTTTAGGGTCTCTCTTTGCTTAGAGGACCCCTTTCAATATTTCCTGTAGAGCTGGTTTGGTGTTTACAAACTCTTTCAGTTTTTGTTTGTCCTGGAAGCTTTTAATCTCTCCTTCTATTTTCAATGATAACCTAGCTGGATAAAGTATTCTTGGCTGCATGTTTTTCTCATTTAGTGCTCTGAATATATCATGCCAGTTCTTTCTGGCCTGCCAGGTCTCTGTGGATAAGTCTCCTGCCAATCTAATATTTTTACCATTGTACGTTACAGACTTCTTGTCCCGTGCTGCTTTCAGGATTTTCTCTTTGTCGCTAAGACTTGTAAATTTTACTATTAGATGGCGGGGTGTGGGTCGATTCCTATTGAGCTTGAGAGGTATTCTCTGGGCTTCCTGGATTTTGATGCTTGTTCCCCTTGCTATATTAGGGAAATTCTCTATAATAATCCTCTCCAGTATACCTTCTGCTCCTATTTCTCTTTCTTCTTCTTCTGGAATCCCAATTATTCTAATGTTGTTTCGTCTTATGGCATCACTTATCTCTCGAATTCTCCCCTCGTGGTCCAGTAGTTGATTGTCTCTCTTTTGGTCTGCTTCATTATTCCCTGCCATTTGGTCTTCTATATCACTAATTCTGTCTTCTGCCTCATTTATCCTAGCAGTAAGAGCCTCCATTTTTGATTGCACCTCATTAATAGCTTTTTTTATTTCAACTTGATTAGACTTTATTTCTTTTATTTCTCCAGAAAGGGTTTTTATTTCTCCTGACAGGGTTTCTCTAATATCTTCCATGCCTTTTTCAAGCCCGGCTAGAACCTTGAGAATCGTCATCCTGAATTCCAGATCTGACATATTACCAATGTCTGTATTGATTAGGTCCCTAGCCTTCGGTCCTGTCTCCTGCTCTTTTTTTTGTGGTGAGTTTTTCCGCCTTGTCATTTTGTCCAGATAAGAATCCGCTGTTCTCCTTGTTAAGTGAACTTGGTCTTGGCTGTAATTCTTTGGTCTTCTGGGGGAGGGGCCTGTTGTAGTGATTCTCAGGTGTCTTTGCCCCAGGCGGAGTTGCACCGCCCTTACCAGGGGCCGGGCTAAGTAATCCTCTCAGGTTTGCTTTCAGGAGCTTTTGTTCCCTTAACGTGCTTTCTGTAGAGTTCTGGAGGACGGGAATGACAATGGCGGCCTCCCAATCTCCGGTTCAGAGGAGCCGAGGGCTAGGGGCCCCAGTCTTCAGCGCGCCTTCAGGGAAAAGCGTTTAATCCCTCCAGACTCCCTAGCCCACGTTTGCGCCGGAGAGTGCGCGCGCGCGTCGGCCCGCAGACACTGCGCGCCAGCAGACACTGCCGGCCCGCGAAAAGCGGCCCGCGAAAAGCGTTTAATCCCTCCAGTCTCCCTCGCCCACGTTTGCGCCGGAGAGTGCGCGCGCACGTCCGCCCGCAGACACCGGGCGCCAGCAGACACCGCAGGCCCGCAGACCCCGCGGGCCCGCCGACACTGCGCGCACCCGCAGACCGCGCGCGCCTGCAGACCGCGCTCAGAGAAAATCGTGCGTAATCAGTCCCGTCTCACTGGCTTCTGGGAGTGCTCCGAGCTCACCCAGCCTGTGATCAAGCGTCTCTGTCTCTGGCAGAGTCCCACCTGGAGTCTCCGGAGCCCGTAGATCCCTGAGCTCTCCCGGGTCGGAGTCTCTCCGGATCTTGTGGGGACGCCTCGCACAGAGCACCGGCCAGTGCCACAGAGCACCGGGCCGTGTCACAGACCACTAGGAAACCTCGGCTCTGTCTCCGCAGCCGACTTCCCCGCTCTAATACCTGTGAGCTCTGCGACACTCAGACACCCCCGATCCTTCTGTGACCCCGTGGGACCTGAGTCCACGCTGTCCCCACGAGGTCTTCACCCCAGTTTAGCCTCTGGAGCGATGTCCCTCCGTGGAGCCGACTTTTAGAAGTTCTGATTTTGTGCTCCGCCGCTTGCCGGGAGCCGGCCCCTCCCCCTGGGGTCTATCTTCCCGTCGCGTTGGATTCACTTCTCCGCTGGTCCTACCTTTCAGAAAGTGGTCGATTTTCTGTTCCTAGAATTGTTGTTTTTCTTCTCTTCGATCTCCTGTTGGATTTGTAGGTGTTCGGAATGGTTTGATAGGCGATCTAGCTGATCTCCTGCTGGCTGATATCGTCTCAGCCTCCTACTTCTCCGCCATCTTGACTCCTCCCCTGGTCATTCCTTTTTACATCATAATTAATGGCTGCTTTAAAAATCCCTGACAGGGGGCGCCTGGGTGGCTCAGTGGGTTAAAGCCTCTGCCTTCGGCTCAGGTCATGATCCCAGGGTCCTGGGATCGAGCCCCGCATCGGGCTCTCTGCTCAGGGAGCCTGCTTCCTCCTCTCTCTGCCTGCCTCTCTGCCTGCTTGTGATCTCTGCCTGTCAAATAAATAAATTAAAAAAAAAAAATCCCTGACAGGATTGGTGTTTTCTTTGTTTTTTTTTGAAATGAGATAGTAATTGAGTTGTATTTAGGTGGTAGAGTGTCAGAGAAATTAGAGTAAATGAAAGGAATCTGAGAGCACAAAATTGCTATGATTTGTTTACACGTGGTATGTAGTAACCTTTATTTTACTTTTTATTTTTAGTAATGAATGTTATAACTATTGAAGATTATAAGAGCACATACTGGCCAAAATTGGATGGTGCCATAGATCAGCTTTTAACCCAGAGTCCTGGTGACTATATCCCCATATCCTATGAACAGATATACAGGTAAGTCAAGATTTCATTTGCCTGGGTTTGAGAGGGTATATTAAGGTTCATGACATTCATTACACCTTGAAATATGGCAGTATGTATATGCATGTAATAAATGTCAGGTGAGGAGGATCTCTAGGTTAATTGTATATTCCACACTTGGAGGTTGGAGGTTTGAATTATACTTTATGCATCAGAATTGGCTTTCAAATCAAGGTAGAGTTAAGCCCAACTCACTTAAACTTCTTCCCATCTCAGCCTGCACCCCCACTATACATAATGAAAAAACTTTGGAGATCAAAAAAGAGGGAGAGGATCTCAAGATCCTCCTCAAGAGGAGGAGCAAAAAAGATGAGAATGACAAGGATCTGCTGCAGAAAAATTTTTGTCTCACATGGAGACCCTAGTTTAATCTGTTGATGTTTATTGATATGCAGTCCTAACTATTTTTGGTTATTTTGTTTGCCAATTCCTGGTAAGTGGAAGCAGCAAATTAGGACCAGGGATGGGACATAAGATCAGCCTAATCACAGAGGAGGAGGTGACGATTTTGTTGTTCTACACAAGTGATGCACAAAGAGGTTATATTACAAAACTTTTTGTGAGTTAGAAAATTGGTGCTAATTATCACTTTCCCTTATTTTGACATTCACTGAGATGAGAGAGTGAGAGAGAAGCTGGTTTGTGAGTAGTTATCATAGTCAGGTTTTCAGATTATCACCTAATACTAGATTATCATCTAATACTAGATTATCATCTAGTACTGACAAAATGTGTAATGTAGTACTCAGAAAGATTTACCACTGGTGGTAGCATCTTTCATCTAAACACTGATTGGGGCAAGGCAAATGTCTTCTTTTTTTTTTTTTTTATTAAAGATTTTATTTATTTATTTATTTGTCAGAGAGAGCGAGAGCGAGCACAGGCAGAGGGAGAAGCAGGCTCCCTGCCAAGGAAGGAGCCCGATGTGGGACTCGATCCCAGGACGCTGGGATCATGACCTGAGCCGAAGGCAGCTGCTTAACCAACTGAGCCACCCAGGCGTCCCGGCAAATGTCTTCTTAAAAGTGATGATTGGTTGGGGTGTCTGAGTGGCTCAGTCGGTTAAGCATCTGACTCTTAATTTCTGTTCAGATCATGATCTCAGGGGTTTGAGATGGGGCCCTGGGTTGGGCTCCTTGCTCAGTTCAGAGTCTGCTTGAGATCCTCTCCCTCTGCTCCTCCCCTGTTCTGAGTGTGCGCACTTTCTCTGTGTGTGTGTGTGTCTCTCTCTCTCCAGATTAAAAAAAAAAAAGTTATATTAAAAAAAAGTTGTGATTGGTCACTGTTTTTTAGACCTGAATTAATTATTTAACTAGTGACTGTATATCCAAAGTATGCATTCCTCTTAGGTTGAATGAAGTGCTTCATTGTTAACTTGGTTTTTCTGTTTTGGTTTTCCCCCACAGTTGTGTGTATAAGTGTGTCTGCCAGCAGCACTCAGAGCAGATGTACAGTGATCTGATTAAAAAGATAACTAATCACCTAGAGCGAGTCTCAAAGGAGCTGCAGGTAAAGAACTGATCATACTGGTTTTTGCTTCCTTGGAATTTTTGGACTGGTTGGAATTAGTATATATACATATTTGGAGGCTTATTAATTTGATAATTGTATAAATTTATAAATATTTCCTAGATGAATATTGACCAAATTATCTAACCTTTAAAATAAATTGTTGGAAAATTAGATATAAATTGTAGAATTTTATTTTAGATTGAGTATACTTCAGATTTTAACTGATAACATTTATTACCATGTCAATGCTTCTTTTATTTAAAACTTTATTTCTGCTAACCAGTATTTGATGGCTTTTGTAATACAAATGTATGAATATTTTAATGTTTTACTGTAACTTTTTTGGTCTTCTTTTTGAAGAGTGGTGTTTGCCTGCTAGTTTCTGATATTTGCTGATATAAAAACAACTGAAGTCAGCATTTTGTTGATGAACCTCTAGAGAGGAATGTCATCCCAGTTGTGAAATCTGGGTGGGAGCAAGTAGTAGAAGTACTCTGTTGAAGGAAGCATTTGGCTTCTGATCCCTGCCCCTTCCTGCCTTGGTGACGTTTCCAGTGCTTGAAGGTCAGGGACTATCTTTATGTCAGGGCCAGATGGTATTTTAGTTCTGGTGTAGAAGGACCATGATGTCTAGAAAAGTCACTCAGCAGTGGATGAGCAGGGTCCATGCCGCACCTAGAAAGGGCTCCTGCAATTCTGTAGCCACACTTTCCAGCAGCTGCTGGGGCAGGCTTTGGCCTTGAATGATGTTCCTCACTTACCTTGTGGTCTGCGGTATCTTGGTCTTGTTTACCCCAAACAGTTGTTGCACTAAAGTAGCTTTTAAAAAAAAAAAAAATTATAGTGAGAGCTATGTTTATCATAGCCAAATATATACTTTTCCTGCTGTCAGAGTGTAAAATGTTTTCTTAATCCTTTTGCCACTAAATATGAGATCTTTACTTTCTTAACAAATATATTTAGTACCTAGGCATTGTATCTAAGTTGTAGATGAAACCCAGGATTCATGCATTCTAGCTTTTGAGTTTTTTGCTTACTGATTCTTGACTCTACCCTTGCCCTTATTTCTCACATCCAGTTTATTACCAAATCTTGTTTACTCCCTATTTCTCTCTTGGCTCTTACCCACTTCTGTTCACTTGCCACTACCAGTCTAGGCTACCATCCACCGTTTCAGTGTTTTACCGAAATGCTCATCTTAGCTGGCTGTGCCTCTTATCTTCGCATCTCTTGCTTGTTCTTCATTTCCGTCAGAGGGGCTGTTTCTTTTTTTAGATTTTTTTTTTTCTTCTTAATTTATTTGACAGACAGAGATCACAAGTAGGCTAAGAAGCAGGCAGAGAGAGAGGAGGAAGCAGGCTCCTCGCTGAGGAGCAGAGAGCCCGATGCGGGGCTCGATCCTGGGACTCTGGGATCATGACCTGAGCCCAAGGCAGAGGCTTTAACCCACTGAGCCACCCAGGTGCCCCAGAGTGGCTGTTTCTAAAGCACAAATTTGATGATCATTTTCCTGTTAGTTCAATTGAAGTTTAAACTTTTTTTTTTTACTACAGTTTATTTTTTTTTTAATTTTTCTTTTTTTAAAGATTATTTATTTATTTATTTGTTAGAGAGAGAGAGAGAGAGCACAGGCAGACAGAGTGGCAGGCAGAGGCAGAGGGAGAAGCAGGCTCCCTGCCGAGCAAGGAGCCCGATGTGGGACTCTATCCCAGGACGCTGGGATCATGACCTGAGCCGAAGGCAGCCGTTTGCTTAACCAACTGAGTCACCCAGGCGTCCCTGAAGTTTAAACTTTTTAATATGATTTCGGAAGCCTTTAATTATCTGATTCCTTCTCATTTCTGTGGCCTGATGCATTACGTCTCTGCTCCTGTATACTGAACTTTTTCACTTCCTTGAACAGTTTATGTACTCTTTCACTTCTTGGTTTTTGCCATGTTGACTTGACTGCCTGGAACACTTTGTTTTTTCTCTACCCTCTTATTTTTTTGGTCAGTGTAAACATACCATTTTGGCTGCAGGTTGGACATCATTTGTTTTGGAAAACATTCTCTGATACCTTGTTCTCCCAAGCCTGGGTTTGGGGGCCCCTCATCTGTGCTTCTGTAACACATAGTATATTATTGTAGTTCATCTGTGTATTTCTTGTTTAGCTGTGTCCCTTCCTCTGTCCCCTATATTCTGAGAGGCCAGAGGAACATGTCTGCCTTCTTTGTTAATTGTGTTGTTGGTATCTGCTGAGTGAAATGTATATCAAATATTTACCAATAAATAATTTACTGCTTGTCTGAATAAAGTTTTTCTAGTAGAAATCTGAATGTGATCGTGCTTTTTAATATCAAGTTTTGGGGTTCAGGGAGTACCAAGGCTTTCATTAGATAAGCAAAGAACTCAGCATCCTCCAAAAGGATTGTTTTCTTAACACTGGTTTGCTATTATTGAAATAATACTAAATAATCTTCTAAGACAGAATGCAGGACAAAATACGTGACTTGCCTATGAAGTGTGAATCGGATATAATGTGTATTAATCCTGGGCTCTAACTTCACATATAGATCATGAATTTGACCAATAGAATTGTGATTCGCTGAATTCATTTGTCATCTTGGAGTGGATTTTTCTTTTTATTTCTTTTTTTTTTTTTAAGATTTTATTTATCTATTTGACAGAGAGAGAGAGCACAAGTAGGCAGCGAGAGGCAGAAGCAGGCTCCCCGCTGAGCAGAGAGCCCGACTCGGGACTCCATCCCAGGACCCCGAGATCACGACCCGAGCCGAAGGCAGAGGCTTAACCCACTAAGCCACCCAGGCGCCCTCTTTTCCTTTTTTTTTAGAAATATTATTTTTTTAAAGATTTTATTTATTTGAGAGAGAGAGAGTATAAGCAGGGGAAGGGGCAGAGGGAGAGGGAGAAGCAGATTACCTGCTGAGCAGGGATCCCAATGTGGGGCTCCATCCCAGGACCCTGAGATCATGACCTGAGCCAAAGGCAGACACTTAACCGACTGAGCCACACTTGGCTACATTTTTGCCTTGTGTTTGTTTGACCAGTTGTCAGTAAGAAGGTAACCTGTTATTGCCCAGCTGGGCTCTCTGGGGTGCCAGTACTTTGAAATCACTGAGGTTCAGAGAGAGTTTCTGAGGTTTTGGAGAATGGTCCCTGTCAGTATGTCTAGAGTTCCCTTCATTCTTTATCATGAATGTCTGATTGTTCATTACACCTTGCTTTATTGATGCACCTTCATTTATTTAACTGATGTTGGACTGAGGAGCTTTTGCATTGCTTCCAGTCTTTGGCTCTTACTAACTGTGCTGCAGCGTTCACCACATGTGAACATGTTGTAGTTCATGAAAGTTGTACCAAAGTTGCACTTTAACCACTTATGTATATATCAGTGAAATGTCTGTTTTCCCCCACCCTTGCTAATACAGCATATTACAAGAGTAAATAATTTTTGCATTACATAATAAGAATTTTGATTAAAAACTAAAACATAAGAGTGCTGTCTCTTTTGTGTTAGCATTTTGAAAACCATCATGATAAATGTAATATATGATGTAAAACCAGGGAATTTAGTTGATTTTTAGAATCAATACAAGTTCTACTTGGAGTTCAGCATTATGGCCTGAAGGAAAAATCTTCCTGCAAATGTTATCTTTTGTAAGGTTATAAAGTCTAACCATTATTAAATGGCATGGTGAAGTGAATGAAAACATGGGGACCTTGGTTTTGGGCTCAGTTCTGCCATGCAGCTGCTGTGTGCCTTTTGATTAAATATGATAATATCAAATTGTAAATTTTCTCAACGTCAAAATGAAACAGCTTTACTGAAGTACCTGGTTGCTCTAAGTAGTGTTCTAACATAACCCGTGACCTATCTCCTGCTTAGGCAGTGCTGCTTCGTTGTTTTCCCAGGTTTAAACTCAGTGTCCACCTGTGTGGAATGTTCTGGAGTCTTCATGCTCCCCTCAGAGCAAAATAGGCCACTGTAATTTCTTCTACTGTGGACTCCTAGCATCTTGTCAGTAACAACCGTATCAGCAGTGATTGTGCTGTATTATTTCTGAGTCATGTCTGGCTGCCCCACAGGTCCTCCTTTGAGGGCAGGGACTCTGTCATGTGTCTTTTTATCCTTCATGTCTGGCACAGTCACAACTCAGCAAATGATTGTTGAGTGATTGCTCAGCAACCAGAATTGACCTCTACCATGGAAAGAGGAGCATAATTAATTTTTATGTTCTCTAGATGTTTAGGCATTTTATTAGTTTATTTAGTGTTCCATTAATTTGGTTTATTAATTTATCCAGGGTCACAGATATGTAGCCTAATTATGTACTTTATTGAGACCTTAAGGGCGCTTTTCCTGTGAAACAGAACAGGATCCACAAGCCAGAAAAGTTGTATTTGGTTGGAACGGTTTTGTTTACCACTCTGATTTTAGAAATGAAATATTGTTATTATGAGCTAAATGGATGAGTTGCATTTGGCAGATACTCAGAAATGTAGTGCCAGTGTTGATAAATCAATAAGCTGGACCTTCAGGCCTTTATCTTTCAAGGGTATCTTAAAATAGTTGCTGGTTTGTATGGTTTACGCGTTAGAGTAATTTATTCATCTCCATCAATAGTCATATTCTAATGGTGAGACTGAACCAGTATATGAAGTAATGTTCCATGTTCTCCAGTTATTGACTTAAAAACTAGAGACTACTATTTTCAGAGATTTCAGAAGATTTTAATTTGCTAAACTTAAATGTCCTTATGTAAGAGTATAATCTCATGTGCTGCCTCTTAGAAATTTCTTTCTTAAAAGAAATAATGACTTTTCCAGTACGTCAGTAACTTTATTTATTTGTCTTTAAAGATTTTATTTATATGAGAGAGAGCATGAGCAGGGGGAGGGGCAGAGGGAGAAGCAAGCTCCCTGCTTGGAGCCCGATCCTGATGCGGGGCCCATCCTGGAACCTGGGATCATATCTGAGCTGAAGGCAGATACTCAACTGACTGAGCCACCCAGGCACCCCTCACTTCAGTAACTTTAAAAAGCATTTTTTGCTAAGTTTATTAGGTTACTAAAATCACTTAACTGGCTAACCCCACTTAGTATTCTGCTTGCCATTATATTACATTGCATGTAAGTTTCTGCTTTTCTGTCTACTACTAGGTTGTTTGAACTGTGACAGTGTATTTTGCCTTTTTTAAACCATTCTCCCCTGCCCCTGCTCTTTGCACTTAACTCCTCTCTTTAAATGGGATAAAGTCTCTATTAATATATTTTCCTTTTTCCATGTCTCCAAAACCTCAGATGTGAATTGCCAGTCATGACTTTTTTTAATATACCAATGACTGCAAATAGATGCAAGTTTCCTAGTTTAGTGAATAATATTCTGTAAGTTTTGGAAAATTCTGTTAATACTTTTAGCAATCTCCATACTTTTGGTTGAGGGCTCAGACCGGAGTCTCCAAATGTCTGTTGAACATTTCAACTTGGATTTATTCTTGTGGATACCTCTTCTTATGGATACCTCTTCTTGTGAATGCCTCTTCACCCAATTAATTTTCACACTCAGACTTGAGATTCATGTTCATCTTTGACTCCTTTGTTCTCCCTTACCTCTTATTTCCAGGTGAGGTGAGGTGAGGGGCCTCTCCCCTTTCCTTCTCCATGTCATTATTGGGGTGTGTCTCTGGTATTCTCCTAATTGATTTTTCTCTATTATTTGTTTTTGGCTGAATAAACTTCTAAAAACACTCATTTGATGGGCATATTTTTTTGTTCAAAAACCTTAAAGACTCCGTGTTGCCTTTCTCAGTCACCACTGATTTTTTTGGTTTGTATAAAAAACTGAGCTGGTTGATCTGTTGCGGGAGTTCCTAGGCGGCAACCTGATGTAGCCAGGGCCTTCCATCCAGGTGTGCAGGGGACTCTGTTAGGTATAGCAGCAGATATGTGATTGATAAGACTAGATAATTTGGACCAACCCTCCTACTGGTAACAATTTAAAACATAAACGAGGTTGCTGATAAAACAGTAAATAATTATAGAACCAAGATCTGAGAGAGGCGTTTCAGCCATTTTTCCTCTAGTGGCACTTGTTTATTCTGGAAGAGGAGGCTAATAGGCTGAGAAATTTAATAGTGTTTTGATGGGCTTATGGGGGTAGAATGATAAAAATTGGGAATTTAAGGTCCATCACACTTGAAGGATCACATCGCACAAATAGTAAGAATAATAAGTTACAGACTGTTGTAGCTGGAGCCTGATTCCTGATCCATTAAGATGGTCTGGATTTACTGGTGCCTCTAGTTGCTTACCAGAAGCAAAAGTAAATTATCTCTGGAGAAAGATAACATGATCCTAGGCATCAAATTAGTTGCCTCATATTTCATAAACAGTATCTGGCACTCAGTCAGAATAGTCATATTAGGAGGTGAGCATAAAAGTAAGAGAAATGGTAAAATACATTTTTATTTTTATTTTTTTAAAGATTTTATTTATTTGTCAGAGAGAGCGAGCACAGGCAGACAGAGTGGCAGGCAGAGGCAGAGGGAGAAACAGGCTTCCTGCCAAGCAAGGAGCCCGATGTGGGACTCGATCCCAGGACGCTGGGATCATGACCTGAGCCGAAGGCAGCTGCTTAACCAACTGAGCCACCCAGGCGTCCCGGTAAAATACATTTTTAAACAAGAATTGAGAGAATCCATCACCAGTGGTCTCTAACCTTAAAGAAATAATGAAGAGTATTTTTCAGATAGAAAGAAAATGTTCTAGATGAAAACTTGGAGAATCAGGTAGGGATGAAGAACAATAGAGAAAATATGCAAGTGTAGAATAATAATGATAATGTCTTATATGGCATAAAATATAGATAATCAAAACACATGACAGTTGCATGTAAGGTGAATGGGGAGTAAATGGAGGGGCAGCTGAGTGGCTCAGTTGGTAAAGTGTCTGCCTTCAATTCAGGCCATGATCCCAGGATTCTGGGATCGAGCCCTGCATCAGGCTTCCTGCTCCTGCTTCTCCCTCTCTCTGTCCCTCCCCCTGCTTGTTCTATCAAATAAATAAATAAAATCTTCAAAAAAAAATGTTCTAAGGCCCTAACATTGTGTAGGAAAAGGTAAAAGTACTAATCTAGTTGATTAGACTGATATAAGATGCAGTCTTTAATTTTAGGGTAACCACTAAAAGAATGGTAAAAGGAAGTATAATAAACAGGATAATAGAGGGAGAAAATGCAATAATTTTGAAAATAAACAAGGAAGTCAAGAAAGAATAAAAAAAGGAACAGAGCACAGATGGGACATATAGAAAACCGTAAGATAATAAATTTTAAACTTCCATGTATTGTGAAATGTTCTGTGAAATGTTGAAGACTACTTCAAAAGAAGTAAGCAGATTATCAAACTAAATCAAGTTCTGCAATCTTACTAAATGCTAATAGGAGGCAGAATATTTAGCATAATTTTACAGACAGAAGGATTGCAAATAAATGATAGAAAAAGATATACTAACATTTGCCAGAAGAAAGATGATATAACTACATTGATTTCATTAAAAGTGGTAGATTCAGAGCGAGAGGTATTATTGGATATAAAGAAAACTTTTTGTAATAAAAGTTCCAGTTCCGGGAAGGTAACATTTCTAAATGTGTATACACCCAATAACATAGCCACAAAAATTAACAGACCCAAAAGGATAAACAGACAAATCCACAATCATAATGAGAAGTTAACACATCAATGACATTAGTAACATTTATTTCAAGAAATTAGAAAAAGAATGCAAAGGAAACCCAAAGAATTAGGTCACAATCTTTGCTAGTAGACCTTGGGAACAATAGTATTCAGGGAACTGTGGTTCAAAACAGAATAAGAAAAGTGCCCTGTCTGACCAGAGGTGAAAAATGTAAGCCAGATGGAGGAATAAGGAGGAAGTGACATTAAAGTGAATCTCCATGGGGGCTCTGGGTGCCTCAGTCAGTTAAGCGTCTGCCTTGGGCTCAGGTCATGATCCTGTGGTCCTGGGATCGAGGGCTGCATCATGCTCCCTGCTCAGCCAGGAGTCTGCTTCTCCCTCTCCCTCTGCCCCCTGCTCATGCTGTTTCGCTTGCTCTTTCTTTCTCCAAGAAATAAAACCTTTAAAAAATGAATGCCATGAAGAATGGTGGATGTTTGGGGAGAGAGCTGTTCAGGCTGAGAGAACTTCATAAGTAAAGGCAGTTTTTGGAGAGGTTTGGGTAGCAAGAATTAGCCCTGTGAAGATAGAGTCTGGTATTTGAGGGAGATTGGGAGGAGATAAGGCTGGAAAAGGCAGATTGGAGCCAATTTGTAGAAGCCCTTAAATGCCAGGAGTTGCACCTAACAAATACTGATGTCGAATACAAGCAAGTATGAGATGGGTTGAAGTTGGAAAGAATGGGAGGCAGGGAAGTAGTGGTTATGATAGACCAGGTGAATTACAAGTCCACGATTCTTTTTTTTTTTTTTTTAAGATTTTATTTATTTATTAGTTAGAGAGAGAGCACAAGCAGACAGAGAGGCAGGCAGAGGCAGAGGGAGAAGAGAGGGAGAAGAGGGAGAGAGAATCTCAAGTAGAGTTGCTGAGTGTAGGAACCCAGTGTAGGGCTCGGTTCCATGACCCTGATAAGAACATGACCTGAGGGTTACCTGAGGGACGCCTGGGTGGCTCAGGTCATGATCCCAGCGTCCTGGGATCCAGTCCATCGGGCTCCTTGCTCGGCAGGGAGCCTGCTTCTCCCTGCCTCTGCCTGCCACTCTGTCTGCCTGTGCTCGCTCCCTCTCTCTCCCTAACAAATAAATAAATAAAATCTTAAAAAGAACATGACCTGAGCTGAGCCACCCAGGTGCCCCTCATATCTGTTTTCTTAATCTTTCGACTCTCTATTTACCTAAATAGCAAAGACCATAACTCCTTATCAGGGATTTCAGGGCTCTTCACACTGTGAACTCGGCAATATAGTGTAATGTTATTTTGCTATTAAAATTTAAATGGGCTCTGTGTTTTCATCTTTGTGTATTTTCTCATTTACTTTATTTTGCTACTGTAGTTGACTCTTGAACAATATGGGAGTTTGGGGCACCAATCCCCCACGCAGTTGAAAATCTGAGTATAACTTTTCACTCCCCCAAAACATAACCACTAATAGCCTACTGTGGGCCGGAAGCCTTACTGACAACATAGTTGATTAACACAGCTTTTGTTTATGTGTTATATACTGTATTTTTATAATAGTAAGCTAGAGAAAAGGATATATTAAGAAAAATCAAAAAGATGAGAAAATACATTTATAGTACCGTACTGTATGAAAAAAAAATCCATGAGCAAATGGACCCATGTAGTTCAAATCCGTGTTGTTTGAGGGTCAACCCCTCCCTTTCTGCAAAGCGGGCATTCTCCTTGCCAGGGTGTGCTGAGCTTTTTATTTTTATTTTTTTTTAGATTTTATTTATTTATTATATATAGAGAGAGCAAGCACAGGCAGACAGAGTGGCAGGGAGAGGGAGAAGCAGGCTCCCTGCCGAGCAAGGAGCCCGATGTGGGACTCGATCCCAGGATGCCGGGATCGTGACCTGAGCCGAAGGCAGCTGCTTAACCAACTGAGCCACCCAGGTGTCCCTCGCTGAGCTTTTAATTTCAGTGTTCCTGACAGTCTTCATGCATCACTTTCTCTTCTCTGCTCCTGGAGAACTGTGTGCATTGCTACTATTGGCCTTAGTTTAGTACTTTGGCATAGGTTTAGTTACCAAGCAGGACGCCATCTTTGCAGCACTGTGAGCTTCTTGAGGTCCAGAATCCTGAGATACTAGTGTTGGTTTCTTTTGGCTTATTGTAATCTTGAACTAGCTGAGTACTCACTAGACAAAGGTGCTGGTCATAATGCTGTTGACCACATGTTTGCCTTTCTCTTACTTTTCGATGCATGGTAAGAGTCTACGTCTCTATCCTGTTGAAATTAGACTCAGCCACGTGACTTGCTTTGGCCTGTGAATTGTGAATTCAAGTGAGGTGTGCATGGTGAAGTATGTACCCAAAAGTCTGAAACCCTTAAGATCACCTGTTCAGTTTTCCGTGTTTCCCTTTGCCTGCTGAGGGAATGGTGGCAGATGATAGAGGTTCTTATCCTGAGTCCCTGAGTAAGTTTGACATGGGGCAGACTCTGAAGATAGGCCCGTAACCTGAGAAAGAAAGCTTTGCTATGTTTTTTTTTTCCCCCTCAATTTTTAACCCATTAAAACAAATCTGTTTTGAGATACAAGCACATTTGAGATACAAGCATGTACTCTAACATTCATCTTTTTAAGTGTATAAACTCATTCGTTTTTAGTGTAGTCACGAAGTTGTGCAGCCATCACTGCTAATTGCAGGACGTGTTAGTTGCCCCAGCAAGAAAGCCAGTTGTCACTGGCAGTAATTCCCCATCCTCCCCTTCTCTCAGCCACCGGCAGCTACCATTCTACTTTCTGTCTCTGTGGATTTGGCTATTCTGGACATTTCATAGAAATGAAATTAGACAGTATGTGACCTTTGGTGTCTGGCTTTGTTAACTTACAGTGTTTTCAAGTCCATGTTTATTTATTTATTTATTTTAAAAGATTTATTTATTTATTTATTTGTCAGAGCAAGCGAGAGCAAGCAAGCACAGGCAGACAGAGAGGCAGGCAGAGGCAGAGGGAGAAGCAGGCTCCCTGCCGAGCAAGGAGCCCGATGTGGGACTCGATCCCAGGATGCTGGGATCATGACCTGAGCCGAAGGCAGCCGCTTAACCAACTGAGCCACCCAGGCGTCCCTCAAGTCCATGTTTATATCATGATTAATACTTCATTTCTTTTTATGGCTGAATAACATTCCATTGTACTATATTTTATTTATCCAGACTTTGTTATTTTAAGTCACTGAGGATGTTAGGGGTTGTTTTTTGACTGATAACAAAAAGTATTTGAATTGATGGTATTTAGAATATCATGTTTGCCCCACCATTTGGACAATTGAATTTAATGGATTTAACATTCTGTACTCTTAAAACTGTCCTTAAAGTGACACTTCTGTGTTTTGATTATTTTTGTGTAGGTCTGAATCCAGAATCCATTAGAGCAATCATGAGTCTCTTGTCCCCACGTAATGTTGATAAATTTATGTATTAATGACCTTATCCTGTTGAGAGTGTATTTTCACTTTTACTACGTAAAAACTGTTTTGATATTTTCATCTCCTAGCTTTATAGCCAGTAACCCATTAACAAGTGTGTTCCTCCCAGCAGTTTCTCAGTGATTTGTAACTTACACTGAACATTGTGTACATGCACAGAGTGTTTAAACAGACTTGGTTCCCAGGCCAGACCAGGAACATTTAAGTGTTAGGAAAACCACCGATAATACTAACCTGAGTTCAGGTCCCCAAGAGAGACCACAACCACAGAGGTGGAGAAGAAAAATGTTGCGGTTTTTATTCTTCCAGTAGGGCTGAATTTGGGATGGTTCACATGACTGTTTGTCAACTAATTACCTTTTAAGCACTTACTTTAATAAGATTACAGTAGTGTCGCTATCTTTTGAGTTAAATACACCTTGGTTGAGGTAAGTTATAATTTGACTCTCAAACCTGCTTTAATAATGGAAATTAATAGAAACTAAACCATAATTAGTCAACATTACTTAACTTTGTTTTGCTCTTCATAGACACCAGATTACATACAAAGCTTTATTACCAAACTGCCAGCAAACTGAACCAGATTCTCTTGGTTTTTAAAATCAGAGCAAGGTTTGCTTTGCTGTTAATGTTCTGTCCAGTGGGTGGCAGCATAACGCAGCTGGTTGTCTTGCATGTGGTCATTGGATATTTATGTATGTTTTAAAGGCTATAATTTCTATATCTGTTGAGCTGCACAGTGTGTTTTTAGAAAAACTTCCATTCCCCCAATTATGCTATTCACTCCTTGCAGAATGAGGATGATTTTAGATAATAAGAAAATTGCCTGTTATCCCTAAATGGATTTCAAGTAAAAGAAATGTCATTGCCAACTGGTTGGTATCTTCATATGTGTATTCTACTGAATTTTTTTCTAAATAAGTTATTTGGAAATCTATTTTTTAATTCAAACTAATACTTAAAGCAGTTGTTATAGCAGAGTTGTACTTATCTCACAGAATTTGTCAGTGAGCCCCTCAGCCAATGTAACCCTCAGCAGACCATAATTTTAATAAGTTCACTATCATTTTATTAAGATGGGGACTGTGTTTTCTTTTTATATGTCCTCATAGGGCTTAACATAGTGCCAGACCTAAAGAGAGATTCAGTAAAACACTTACTAGTTGATTAAAAAGCTTATGTTTGAGGTTACTAGAACCATCTACTTGTTTGAATTAAAACAGCATCTTGAAAATGGAATTTGTGATGAGCAAGAGAGTCAAATCACTTAAATAATGAGTAATTATTTGCAGTTGTCATCAGAGTGTACAGAGTGCACTGTGAGTTATATTCTTTTTAAAGTAAACTTTTATTTTTGAGACAGAGTTTTGTACTTGGAAAAGATAAGGAAAAAAGTTTCCTTTGAAAAATAAACACATGGGGTAAGTGGTAAGTTTTCTAAGTGTTAAAAGGGGTGAGATGTGTAGGAGAGTGAGAAGTCATCCTAGTCCACCTGACTTCTTTAGACATTTTCCTCTGACGTAATCCTTGAACCTTCTGTAACTGCTGTGTCACCTAGCTTAGTCATTGTTATATGGATAAGCTAAAGGAATCCAGGGTCACAGAGGCTGGACTTCTAATTCTGTTTACTCTCAAGGACTCAGTGCAAAATTCTATAAAGAAACTGGAGAGGTGTGGACTGTCCTTGTGCTGAGACTCCCAGGGATTCTGTACTATTAGTTTACACTTGGTCTTGAATGATTAGTCACAGCTCCTGTTGTTTTCTTACCAGCTCTTATGACTGCCGTCACTGGTGGAGAAACTATGTGTCCATTCTTTCCTTAGAAGAACTGGTCATTTTTTATTTTTATTTTTTTAAAGGTTTTAATTATTTTTTTTAAAGTAATCTCTACCCCCGAACATGAGGCTTGAACACATGACCCCAAGACCAAGAATCATATGCTCTACCAACTGAGCTGGGCAGCTATAAAACACAGAGAACCCTGAGGTCTCTGATGAGCTTGGAAAATAATGTAGTTTAGCTAGGTTTTTTTTGTTATCAGGGTGGGACTGATGTTCTTTAGCATCCTTCTGCGTTTCAAGTAGATGTGGAACTTCACTAATTCACTAATCATTCTAATTACTTTCTAAGCACTAAATCTGACAGCAGTCAAGAAGCAGTTAAATTTAAAAGAAAAATTCATGTAGAGTTGTACCACTAATGTTAAAATGTTAAGGTATCATATTTTTACTAATTTCAGTATAGTTTGCAGCTAAATTGTTGGAATTGTCCTGCAGTAAATCACGTCTTGTGTTGCATGGGTGATTACTACTTAGCCCTTTCTTGAATCCTCTAGACTTCCTTTCCATAAAACTTCTTTTCCGGGTATACGCTTGAATTCTCTTAAGTGTTTTATGGCTGCTGGACTGGCTGTTTAAAGAGTCTCCTGAAGTTCTCATTAAAAAATACAGACTTCTGGAAGGTTTTTTAATTCAGGACTTAGGAGTGTGGCAGAGGAATCTGTCCATCATTAACAAACCTTCAGATGATTTGAAGAAGAGCATTCTTCGAGATTCATTGGCCTATGGAAATGCAGCCTTGTTCCTGAACCTGCTGTCACTTAAGCAGGGAGTGCTGCCGTCTTAGGTTTAAATATAAGATTATTTTGTTGCTGAGGCCACACAACACTTTTGCACCACTGAAGTCCTAATCTGGATTAGAAGGATCCATGCGGACCTGGATAATACACACAGTCAAGCATAGTTTAAGTATCTCATGAAGAAGGGCAGATGAAACAGACAATGGTGTGTCCAGATGGTCATTATGTTGTAGAAATATATTTGACCTGGCAGATGATGATATATAGCTGGGTGATAATAGCAAATTAGAAAATAATATAATTACATATTTGTTAAAACAAGCATACACACATACACACAAGAACGGAAGTAAATGTTAATGGTAGTTATCTACCAATGTCTGTAGTGGTTATTTTTCTATAACAGCATTTTTAATCTTTTAAAATTTGAGTAAACATGTATTACTTCTGTAAAGATACAGGTTTGGGCCTTGTTATGTTTTTTAGTCTTCCTTCCCATCCTTTCTTCTTCCCTATTTCATTTTAACATGCAAAAGTCATTTCTTCATTTGAAGACAAAGTGTTTTTGTGAACATAAAAGCACATAGTCCTTGCATTTTTTTCATGTTTCATTTTGGTGGGATGGGGCAGAGGTGGAAGAGGAAGGATATAAGTATGGAATTGTGGAACTTGTTTGTAAATTACATCTATGGTGTCCATTTTGGTAGCCCCTAACCACAATGAAAATGAAATAAAAACTTGGTTCCTTGGTTTTCATTAAATAGGTTTTAAGTGCTAAGTAGACCTACATGGCTAGTGGCTACCATATTGGATAGTGCAGATATAGGACTTCTCTATCATCACAGAAAGTTCTGTTGGGCAGTACTGACCTAGATCATAGTATTTTCAAGTCTATTGGCTGGAAAATTATTAAATAAATCATGTTGTTATGAAATTAAATATACATCTAATAAGAATAACTGACCAAACTTCCTTATCTGGCTTTCAAAAGTAAGGGTAACAAACTTGTTTTTTTTTTTTCCTCTTATGAAGGCTTGGTATGATATAGCAAATCTTAGCCTTATGTCCTTGCTCTAAGGAATAAACTTAGTAACTAAATATACATATAATACTAGTAATATTAAACAGGTTAGGTCTTCAGAATTAGGGGCCAAATTATTTTATTTCTATACAACTATCCATAAGGTTATCATCTAGTTCTTTATTTCACTTAAAAAAAATTTTTTTTAAAGCACAGTCTATAAAATAATAGCTATAGGAAGTTATTAATTGGCACCATTGTGGTAGAGAAGATTAGCAACAGGTTATCAATGTGGAGATTGGTTAAATAGTAAATTCAAACATTTTACTTAGAGAAACAGATTTCTTAAAGTATGGTTTGAGGACCTCAAGGGTCCCTGAAATCCTCACAGAGGGTCTGCAAAGTTGAAGCTTTTTCTAGTACTCCCAAGATGTTATTTGCCCTTCTCTGTGTGTTGATATTTGTTCTGACGGTTCACAAGCAATGGTGGGCAAACTGTTGATGCCTTTGCACAAATCTTCACTTCCACACATTTGCATCAGAAAACAAAAGCATTTCACTTAAGAATATCCTAGATGAAGCAGCAAATTTTTTTAAAATTTCACAATTTTATTGTGACTTAATATACTTTAAAAAATATTCTATATGGAGAAATGGGAAGCTGTGATTGTTTTAAGAAAAAGCACTTGTGTGGTTGTGTGAATTTTGAGCTAAACTAGACGGGGTGTTTTTTTCCGAGAGAACCGTGTTTTTATTTGAAAGAATGACCTACGGACAAACTGGTTATGTTAACTTGACTTTGGTATTCGACATTTTCTCCAAAATGAAGTGTGTCATTTCAAGGAAAGCAGCTGGCAGTATTTGTTGCCAGTAATAAAATTCGAGCTTTGAAGTGAAAATTAGAATTTGGAAAGCCTGTATCTACTACCATGACCTTGATGGCTTCCCAGTACTTAAAAAGACTCTTCTGATGAAATAGGTGGTGATAGTAACAAATGTAAATTTTTTTCTCTTTGATGTATAGTGAAATGCATCAATGTGTGGAAGACGCGTGCAACGCAGTATTTTACAAATTACCAATTTCTGATGTTATAAAATGTATGTATTAAAGATCCATTCAAAGTAGAAGATAGACCAGTGGGTTTTTATGTAATAGAGTACAGAGAGTTCATTGATGGTTTCAGATTTCCTGTTGCAACTAACCTTTAAGAAACTTGTCAAGTTTCAAAGAAAAATATGCGCAATTATCTAAAAAGGATACTAAAGTACGCCTTCCTTTTCTGCCTACATATCTGCGTGAGGCTAGATTTTCTTCATTTACTTCAATCCGAACAACATACCACATCTGATTCCATAGAGCTGCAGATACGAGAATCGGGCAGGCTTCTATTAAGGCAGATGCTAAAGAGACTTGCATAAATGTGAAAACAATGCCATTTTTCTTAACTTTTTTGGGAAAAAGTTATTTACGTATAACTAGTTTATAATATAAAATATGTAACTTTTACCATTAAATGTTAAAATGCAGACTTTATTAATACCATTTTAGAATAAATTAGTACATAATTTTTATATTTATACATTATATGATCCATATAGTAAACAAAAGCTTTTTGGAATCGTTAATAATTTTTAAGAGTATAAAAAGGTCCTAAGACCAAAATGTTTGAGAACCACTAGAATAAAAGTCTCCAAGGTATGTTCTTAGGAAAAGTACAGATTGGTGTGGTTTTACCTTATCTGTGTGGAAAAGGATATATACGGGATACTTATTTTCATGTATGATGTTTAATTCTTCTGGAAGGATATAAACAAATTAAGTGTTGGTTCAGTGAGGAAGGAATAAAGGTAGACTCTTTATTTCCTTTTGGATGCATTTAAATTTTAAACCAGGTAAATGCATTACTCATTTAAAAAAAATAGCAGAAGAAATTGAAGCATTCCTATGAGATACGCTACAAATTTCTGGGAATCTGGCTCTGTTATGAAAAGTTAGAGCAAAGTTGGAGCAATAGTTATTTTTCTGGCAGCTTGCGTTTGTTTCTTTCCTTCCTTCCTTCCTTCCTTCCCTTTTTTTCTTTTGAGAAGAAAATGAGACTTGCTTATTCTAGGGTAAAAAATATCATTTAATGTCCAAACCAAATACATTCATGTTGAAATAATGTAAATCAAATAGGTAGCAATTTCCCCCATGGGGCCTAAGGTATACTGAACTTAAGTTTTAAGGAGGAACGATTTGTTATTTTTTTAATGGCAGTTATTTCTAGTTCCTCGTAAAGAGATTGGATTTATTTTAGAAGACTTATAATTTATAGTCCTGTCATTTGAAAGGTTTTGAGCAAGTGCTGCGTGAAATGTGGAACTAAAAAGCTAAATAAGTGTTCTGACATTTGATTTAGTACAAAAAGTGCTTTTTAATTCTCATAACCTTTGAGGCTTTGGGAATTCTTGAAAAGAATAACTAAGGAATTCAATTTTATTTATTCTCTGCTGTTAAATGTGCCTTTTGATCAATGTTTATACTTTTAACTTTTGAATAAAGTGTCCTTTTATGAAAAGAGAAAATTATTTTAATGTAAAAACTCTTCAGATTTTCTTTTTCTTATATAATGCTTCTAAAATTTATTTCTTTGAATGCTGAAGTATCATTTCCAGAGTTCTTTGCAGCAGTTTAGAAAAAGATATTACATATGATTCTGCCCATTAGTTATAGTTAAAAGTTTGCCCATAATGTAGAACCATTTTCCCCAATTTCTTTAGTTAACGAAGAAGGCTTTTAATAATATTAATAGGTTTTTCTGAAGTATTAGACAAATAGGGAGTTTACTTACCCTTACTAGTTGCACGTGCACTTGTAACATCTGACATTTTTCAAAGCATACACATATCATTTCCTTTGATTTTTTTGCACATCTTGGAAGTAGCACAATTAGTATTTTTACTTTTTTGTATTTATGGAAATTGAAATTCAGAAGGCTAAATGCATTGGCTAATGTCAACACAACCTTGTTAGATAGTAAGGAAGTAGTTTTGATGGAAGCAAGACTAGGTTAGATTTAGATTTAAGCAAATTGAGATTTAAGCAAGACCGTCCTTGCAGAAAAACGCATTTATCTCTGCATGCTTTCTTGCAGGTTTTGCGGTCAGCTGTGGAGGTAATAAAGACAAGACACAGGTCTTGCCCTCCAGGGGCTTGAAGTTTAGTGGCAGAGCGACCTGGTGGGAAAAGTGAAGAAGTGGAGTGGTGCTCTATCTGAGGGCCCTGTGTCTGCGGCAGTTTGGAGGAAGTGACACAAATCTGGAAGAGGGAATAGAAGTTAACCAGAGTGACTGACTAGGGGGTGTGGTAAAGGCATTCAGGAAGAAAAGATTCGAGAAGGTCTAAAACAGCACGCCAGACCGTTAGTGGTGCGGTGGGAGTACTCTACTGGGCTGCCTGTGAGAAGAACAGGATGTGAAAGCAGA
Organism: Taxidea taxus jeffersonii; assembly: GCA_003697995.1. Classification (NCBI taxonomy): domain Eukaryota; kingdom Metazoa; phylum Chordata; class Mammalia; order Carnivora; family Mustelidae; genus Taxidea; species Taxidea taxus. The sequence goes on along the minus strand of RCUC01124808.1, from coordinate 45,040 downwards.
GAGCACGAAAGTTTTCTAAAGTTTTCAGCCTCCTAAAAGAGGGATGCGGTGTAAATCGCTGGGAGGACTCAGACTGACTAAGGTTTGAGTCTTAGTTCTTGGGCTTATTAGCTGTGGGACTGTAGATATATGACTCTTTCTGAGCCCTAGTGGCCTCATATGTAGAATGGAAATAACATTCAGTTTGCAGGTAATTAGGAAGACTAAGAAAAATAAGTGTAAAAAAAAGGACCTTGTATGTGCCAGAGCTCAAATGTGCAATGTGGAAGAAGAATTAGAAGTAAGGACCGTTCACTACAATATTCTAACATCTCAGTAGAACTGAAAAAAATAAATGAAATCTTATATTAAAAATAGTATTGGAACATTTGGACATTTTTAAAACAGCTTAGCTGAAGTGGTTTTATAATTTCATTGTTTAGTATTTTGGAATCTTTCAGTGTGACATTTCCTTGTTTTCCTCGTTCGAAAGTAAGACTTTCTGTACCAGGGTATGGTTGTCAGTTAATGAGAATGCCATGGGTTGGAGTCACTTTTGTTTGCATGATGTTTTGTGCCATGCCCATCTCCAACTCTCTGTCCCTGGAATGAATTCTTAGCTGGAAGATCTGGATCTGTCTTCTTTTTTTTTCAGACAAGCGACTTGCCCATTTGTGTGTTTCTTGAGTATTAAAATGATACCTAATTAATTTAGCTTTAGAGCATGAAATGAAACAGTAGATGGATATACTTTCCTAAAACATAGTGCCTTGGTCTGCTGGGGCTGCTGTAACAAAATGCCACAAACTCTGGGTGGTTTAAACAACAGAAATTTACTTCTCCTGTTCTTGAGGCTGGGGAGTCTAAGATTAAGGTAGCAGCTGGTTTGGTTTCTGTTGGGAATTCTCTTCCTGGCTTGTCCATAGCAATGGGCCTGCTGTATGCTCACATGGCCTTTCCTCAGAGTGTGCTGGGGTGGGGGGTGGGTACGAGGTGTGATAGAATAGAGGGAAAGACAGGGGAAGAGATGGGGAGGGAGAGGGAGCCTTTTGGTGTCTTTTTTTTAAATGACCCTAATCCTAAAGGATCAGGGCTCGACTCTTACGACCTCATTTAGCCTAATTGCTTCCTTACTCCAAATACAGCCACACTGCTTTGGGCTTCATCGTGTGAATTTGGGAAGGGGGACACATAATTTAGCCCATAACATGCAGTAAAACAGGAAGTGTTTCTTTTGATGGCCTTATGACTTGGTATTTTGATAACAATGAGTTAAAAGCCAGGCATGTATTATGTTTATTTGATTGCTTTCCAGAGGTGCAGATATATATGGACCATTTAAGTCTCTTTGTAGCTAATTGGTTAGCTATAGAAGTGGTTTACAGTCAAGTTGGTATAGAAGTCAGAATATTACTGTGCCTAAGGTAACTGTAAAAATTCAATAGCCATTTTATTGGTATGTTACGCCTGTACCATTTCCCTGAGTATTTTCTCTCTTCATATTCTAGGCTCAAATATGGTTTGGTTCCTATAGGAAATGTCCACATAGTTCAGTGATAATTTTTAAACTGATTTCTCTTAATAAACACAACTTATGAATGCAGCTTTGTACTCACTAACTGAGCAAGCCTTTTAGCTAACATGGTATGAAGTTACACAGTTTTTAAAGATTGCTAAACCAAACCTCAGTTTTGCATAGCAGATTTTGGAACAAAGATAGACGTCTTAACCTTCAGCCTTCTCCCTTTCTTTATTGTAAATTTCAATATGAATTTTGACTTGGGGGTGCTTGGGTGGCTCAGTTGGTGAAGTGTCTGCCTTCAATTCAGGTCATGATCTCTGGGTCCTGGGATCAGGCATTAGGCTTCCTACTCAGCGGGAAATCTGCTTCTGTCTCTCTCTCTCCCCCTCTGTCCCTCCCCAGTGCCTGTTCTGTCTGTCATAAAATCTTGGAAAGAATGAATTTTGACTTGGACTTCTGAGTCTGCATTTTAGATTGTGGTAGGTTAAAGGTCTTTAACTTGGTTTCCCAGAATGATCATGTTTAATGTTCTTTCTCACAGGCCAGCCCTCCAGATCTCTATATTGAAAGATTTAATATAGCTCTTGGACAGTATATGGGAGCATTGCAGAGCATTGTGCCTCTTTTCATATATATGGTAAGTTAGAGCTGTTTTCCCTTTCCAGATATCTCTTTTGGTCCAAGTGCAGATAGATAAAGTTAAGCATGTTCTGTTTATCTTTTGTTATGTATTATGTTAAAAATGGAAATTAATCTATTTTAGTGATGTTTGATTGTGTTGACATAGAATTGTTTACCCTTTTACTGCATAAAAATTCCATAAATAACACTGCTGAATAGACAATTAGGCATTCAGGAATAAGTACTGAGTAATCAGTACTCAGCATTTATTTTATTTCTGCCATATGGAAGACACTGTGCTTGGAAAGTAAAGATATGTGAGAAAGCTTTCTCGTCCTCAGAAAGTAGAGTTAAGACAGCTATCTAAAAACATGACATGATAAATGTCAAGTAAGTCATTCCATAAAACAAGTAGAATAGTAAAATTTTCTTCCATTATGGTGATGTGCTCTCTTTCATTTGGAGAATTATGCCACGAGTATAATTTTAGTCTCTATGGACTTTATTGATTAGTCCCTTTTCCTTCCTAAATATATAAAATCATAGAATCTTAATGTTGGTATTCCTATTGAAGGCAGGGGCCCTTAGCAATCATTATCCCAATTCCTTTTTGTTTATTAGAGAATGGGACATTTGGGTTGATCCTACATTCTGTAGCACTAAGATTGCTGTATATGGAATACTAATCTTCAAAATTATTTCTTTCCCATAAAATACAGTTTACTGAGAGAACAAAACAGAACATTGAGAGAAATCTGTATTATCAGCAGAGGACTGTTAATTAATTTATGGGAAGATATTTGTAGTAGAAAAATAAGCTGTGAAAAGTAATGACCTGTATGTATGTCTAGAGAGAAATCTTCTCCAAATACATTAGGTTGAAAAGCAAAATGCAAAGCAGTGTGTAATACTCATCATAAAACGTATTTTTTTCTTTATTAGGGGAAAAAAAGCATACACACACACACACATATCCATGTATATGCAAGGAGCATTTTAGAAAGAACATACAAGTTTTCCCAGTTGAATGGGGCCTTTGAGAATGCAACAGAAGGTCTGCTGTGGGAGACTGGTTTTTATTTCATGGTTTTATTTTGTTACCAGGTACATGTTATTTTTATAATTTTCATAATCTTCTGTTTAGGAGAATCAGTGAGCAACTTGTTAACATCCCTGTTTTTATTTTTCACACCTATACATTGAGTTAACATTTAACATGAACAAATTCAGTCTTGTTTGGCTAGTCATCCTTTTTTTTTTTTTTTAAGATTTTATGCATTTATTTCAGAGAGAGAGAGTGTGAGCACAAGCAGGGGGAGCGGCAGGCAGAGGGAGAGGGAGAAGCAGGCTCCCAGCTGAGCAGGGAACCCGATATGGGACTTGATCCCAGGACCTCGAGATCATGACCTGAGCAGAAGGCAGAGGCTTAACCGACTGAGCCACCCAGGTGCCCCTTGGCTAGTCATTCTAATCATAATGCTTTTGGCTACAAAAAGCAGAACACCTGATTCAAAGTGGTTTAAGTAAACAAGGAAAAGTTTTAATCTCTTGTAATAAAACTAAGCAAATAAGGCAGTCTCTGGGGTTGGTTGAACCCCATGGTTCAGTAGTGTTACCAGGGACTGAGGTTCTTGTCTTCTTCATGTACACAGCATCTGTTTCAGCTTGTTCTCTTGGTCATAAATGAGTTACAAGATATTTTGCACTGAACTAGGTTTCTCTTGGTCTGTTTGCTCTATGTTGGGTCACATGTCTGCCTTTGAACCAAAGACCGTTCCTAAGAATGCCATAAGCTGAATAACTTAAGAGGAACCAATGAAGCAGATTATATGTTGGGGAATCAATCAGTGCATGTCCACTGCCTGCTCTCAGCCTAGGTCATTGATAAATGGGGTACCTTTTATTAGTGTTTCCTGTTGTTGCCTTTTGGTGGTGATATAGTATTTTTAAAGGGCATATGTGCTTGTCACACAGTGTGGTCCGTTTGTCTATACATCTCTGTTTAGTTAATGTTGTATGTCTTCCTGTGTTCTTTGGAGGTGTATGGTTCATAACATTTTATCTTTATTTTTATGTGCTTTAATCCCATGCCAGAAAGACAACTAATAGTAGCAGGGCTTTTGTTTTTTAACGTTGGGTTTTTATGTTTAAATTGATACCTTTATTAATTATTTCCTAAAATAATTTATTTTTTGGTGCTTCAGCTCATTAGACAAATCATTTCCTCCTAATTAAGGCACTAAAAAACAATTTATTTCTTCTTCAGAATAAGTTTTACATCGAAACCAAGCTTAACAGAGACCTAAAAGATGACCTTATAAAGCTGTTTACGGAACATGTTGCAGAAAAGCACATTTACAGCCTAATGCGTAAGTAATTCAGCTTATAGGGGTGAGATAACATGAGCGGTGATCTTTTTGATTTTTGATCAGAGAGCATTGGCATGTGCAGCCAGTGTTAACATCTGAATCGTGTAGCAAGAGGTGTTGCAAGTCCAGTTCTGTAGAGACCCTGAGGAACTGAAAATGGAGAGCTGGGAGCAGCTTAGCTAGGTCATGGGACAGTGCCTTTATATGTGGCCCGATACTTACCTTTTTTACCCTCCTGACAATGGGGGAAATATTTTTAAGGTTCATCCTAACTTTGTGACTCGTAATTGAGCACAATATTGTATCTTTGAAATGGTAGCACAGAATTCTTTCTGATTTTTACTCTTTGGTGTAAAATCCCTTGTCTAGTCTAGTCATTTATTAACTATATTTTAGGCAAGCTTTTCAGCTTCTAATCCTGAGTTTTTTCTTCTATGAAGTGAGATTTATAATAGGTTTAACTTGGTAATGTAGATTGGTAAGGAAGCAGATCAAAACACCAAGTTCAGTTAGTTTTTCTCTCCCCTCATTTTTGGGCCCCCTGCCCCCTCATGGTAGGTGGAGTCTTATCCTACCTTTCCTAAAAAAGTATACCTCTCTAAGTGGAGTTTAAGAAGTTCCTACAACCTAAGGTCTCAGCATCTTTTAGAAGTTCATGTTTTATGTGGTTTATCATTGAAATCATTTCTTGGATTTTGGCACATACTTGGATTTATAGTATGTATTTTTAGCTTTTCTAATAGTCATAATTAGTTTCTGCCACAGTAAACTTTTACCAGTATTTACAGAAGAATTGTTCTAAGCTTGACCATCAACTTTTTTATTTTTGAGTTTAAATTAAGAGAACAAATTTTTAAACATTGGGCCAGTTTATTCCAGAATGGCCAAGTTTTCAAATAATACAGTAGATTAAGGTAATATTTGTTTCATTATTATGTTCCTAACAGATTCTATTGGGATAGAAACCAAAATCTTGGGAGCATGACTTTTTTAAAGTTGGACAGATGTTTATAAACATCTTTATAATCTAAGATATTCCAGGTCTTATAACCACTTAAGTATTATCTCTGATGTTGACAGTGTCTTTACTTTCATTGCAAAATGGAGCACAGCATTTTGAAGTCTTTCCTGTTAAAATTCTTTAGAGAAATGCTACTGCTTTTCTACTCTGTGAATATATTTTTATATTTATCATTAATTTAGAAATCAGTTTTATTGGGCATATGCAAAGAAAATATTTGAAGAGAATATAGTCTTCCAGATCTGATGAGAGAGATCTCTCTTCTTCTTTTTTTTTCTTTTTTGAGATCTCTCTTCTTAATCTGTGTGAGCTTTCCATAGATTCATGATATTTTACAAGATCACACCCTGTGAAGAGTTTGCATAAAGGCCTCTTCGATGTGAAGACATAAAGTCAGGAAAAAAATTAATTTTTTTTCTCTTAAAACTTCAATTAATTTGCACTTTATTTTTCAAAAAAAGTAATAATCTTCCTCTTGTTCATTATATAGTTTGGTTTTCATTCAAAAGTATACTTAAAGGTAGATAATGTCTTTCTTTTCCAAGTAAGGTGTAAAATTCCTTAAGCCTTTTTTTTTTTTTTTTTAAGTTTCATTTATTTGTTTGACACAGAGAGAAAGAGAGCACAAGCAGGGGGAACAGCGGGCAGAGGGGGAGGGAGAAGCAGACTCCTTGCTGAGCAAGGAGCCCAATGTGGGGCTTGATTCCAGGACCTTGGGATCATGATCTGAGCCAAAGGCAACACTTAACCGACCGAGCCACCCAGGGGCTTTTTTTGGCGGCCCAGCTTTTTTTGCCCCCCCCCCTTTTTTTTTTTTAAAGTAGGCTCCACTCCCAGTGTGAACCCAGTGCAGGGCTTGAACTTATGACCCCAAGATCAAGACCTGAGCTGAGATCAAGAGTTGGACACTTAACCGACTGAGCCACCCAAGCTCCCCAGATCTTTTGTAAATTGTATAAAACTGAGCTTACAACATATTTATTGAGCAGTTACCAAGCATTGTGCTTAAGAGGAAGGGATTCAGACAGTGACCACTGGCCTCATTGGTTTGGGCTCTGTAACAATAAGGGACACTCTAAGTATTTATTAATGCTCTGTGGATGGTCATCAAAAGATTTTTAAAAAATACACTTGGGGCGCCTGGATGGCTCATTGGGTTAAAGCCTCTGCCTTCGGCTAAGGTCGTGATTCCAGGGTTCTGGTATCGAGCCCCACATTGGGCTCTCTGCTTAGCTAGGAGCCTGCTTCCTCCTCCTCTCTCTCTGTCTGCCTCTCTGCGTACTTGTGGTCTCTGTCTGTCAAATAAATGGATAAAATCTTTAAAAAAAATTTTTTTTTTAATACACTCACTGCTTACTATGTAATGGGACGTGTTCTAGATACTTTATAATACTGACATTTGTTTCTCAATTGTAGTAGTCATTCATTCATGTTACAGATGGAGAAATTGTGGCATAGAAAGGTTAATATTAATTAAATTGGAAAAGCAGAGCTATGAAGAAATGATTTCTCATCTCTAATTGTACATTTTCCTATACTTGCCCCTCCAACAAAACAAATAACTACACTCAAAGTCTGTATTCTAAATTCTGATTAGTTTCTGTGGCTTTAGATAAATTTGAAAATGCTAGTGTTTCATTTATTATTATGGTTATTATGCTAGCCCAAAACATAGTCTTTTCATAAAGTCTTTTATTTTGCTCACAAAGCAGCAGTTAGGGCAGGACTTGGTGGGGTTCTTCATCTCTGCTGCACTCAGCATGGGCTGATGTGATTTGCCCAGGGGTTGGGGACTTTAAACATGACTCACTCATGTGACTGGCAAGTTGTGGTATGTAGTTTCCTCTCTTGTGTTTCCTCTAAGAGTGAGTGTCTCAAGATAAAGGAAATGGAAACTGCCAGTTTCTTAAGTCCTGGGCCTGGAAATTGGCACAATGTCACTTTTGCTGTGTTGTGCTGGCCAGGCAGTTACAGAGCCTGGATTCCAGGTGAGTGGGCGTGAGCATACCTCTCCATGAGAAGAATTTAGGGGCCATGTTTTGTAGCAGAGACAAATGAACACCCCCTCTGCTAATGAATAATTGGTACTCAAATGCCCTGTTTCAACAATTGTTTCATGAACGAAGACAGTGACTTCCCTGCTGTAAATAAAGATCGTTTTCTACCATCTCTCCATAACATATATACTTATAAAATGAAATAGCTTCTACCTTTGGCTAGTAGCAAAATTGTTTTTCTTTGAATTTAATTTTTACTTTGCATTAAACTTTGAAAACAGAAATACTTCTACCTTAGCCAGGGTATCTGTAGTATTTCTATATTGATGATTCTGAGCAAATGGGACAAAATGGGCCAGTTAATGGTAGAAGTTTCTTGAGAAAATGTAGTATGTTGAGTTGCAGTAAAGATTTATAGTTCACTTTGACAGAGGGCTTTAACAATTTACATGATTATCAGTTGTTCTTAGGTTCTGCCTTTAGTTCAGACTCTTAGAGTTTGAATTTCTTTTTCTTTTTAAGATTTTATTTATTTATTTGAGAGAGAGAGAGAGAGAGAGAGCATGAGAGGAGAGAGGTCAGCAGGAGAAGCAGACTCCCTGCCGAGCAGGGAACTTGATGTGGGGCTCCGTTCCAGGCAGGACTACAGGATCGTGACCTGAGCCGAAGGCAGTCGCTTAATCAGCTGAGCCACCCAGGCGCCCTAGTTTGATCTTAAAAGTCAAGAATATATATTTTTTTAAGATTTTATTTATTTATTTGTCAGAAAGAGAGAGAGAGAGCAAGAACAAGCACAGGCAGACAGAGAGGCAGGCAGAGGCAGAGGGAGAAGCAGGCTCCCTGCCGAGCAAGGAGCCTGATGTGGGACTCGATCCCAGGACGCTGGGATCATGACCTGAGCCGAAGGCAGCCGCTTAACCAACTGAGCCACCCAGGCGTCCCAAAAGTCAAGAATATTTTTAATTTTAGTTTTGACTTTAAGAATTACTGTTTAAATTTAAAAAGGAGAGAAGTCCTTAGGTAAAGGCGTAGCTCTGAGGAATAATTGAAGGAGTAGAGGAGCTTGGTTCTGGCTCCAGTTCCCCTATTAAGAAGCTGTGTGACTTTTAGGACGGTATTTCATCTCTCTAAATTTCAGTGTCATAAACTCATTATAATGAAAGAGGTTAGTCCTAGGAGTTCAGGAAGGTCCTAATCTAGTTTTAAAACTGTTAACTTAAAATCAACAATGATTGGAATTGTTGTGGAATTCTTGTTTTTTGTTTTGTTTTGTTTTGTTTTTTAGTTCCATAATTTTGGGGAGAAAATGAAGAGTAAAACTTCATTAGTACCCGTTACATATAAGATCTATATTTCAGTGGTGGCATGGTAAACTAGAAAGAATACAGAATTCAGAGTGAAACACAGGTTCTTAGACCTCTCTGCCACTTGGTAGCTCTGTGACTTTGGGTAAATTATGCAGTGTTCTTTATTTTGTTTTGTTCTTAGCCTCAGTTTCCTTATTTTTTTTTTAAATAGTTGATAATTAAGCTTGTGAGAAAGTAAATCCTAAATAAAGTTTAAAAGAATTAAACCTGTAAAATACCTAGCACCTGTTAAATACTCAGGAAATGTTTTCTTCCCAGTCTCAAGCTGCTGCCCCTCCCCGCAGATGTCCTTCTTTTTCCTTAAAAGAGGAGACCAACTAGCAAATCTCTTCAGCACTGTTCTCCTAAAAAGAATTTAGGTGGAGAGGATTTTAGTGAATTGTTACACCTTCTCAACTCTCTAATCGTTACTGAATATAATTCTTTTCATTAATTCATGCCAAATATTTATATACCTTATACATAATTTAATCTGAATATATCATTTCTTCATTTACAAATGTATATATTTGACTACATAATTAACGTGTGATCCAATGTGAAGAGTTAGTGGGAACAAGACTTACAAAGGCCAAAACGATTGTCAAAAAGTAGGGAAATGAATGAATAGAAAAAGAGCCTGCATGTGGGGCACATGTTGAAATTAGAGATAACCGTGAGTTGAAGAGACTCCCAGAACGTAAAATTTAGAATTGCAATTTTTAAACATTATGTCCTGAAACATGATTTTCTGCAGTGCTTAACATTTGTCATCCTTAAAACTTACTGCGGCGTTCAGAGTTATCACTGTCTATTGCTGAGAGAGAGAATCAGAAGGATCCACTGGAGTGGTGCACCTCTGTCCATCATATAAATTCAAACATCAAATACAAATTCAAATTTAAACATTGTATGTTTAAAAACTCTAAAATCATTGCTGGTCAAGTGAGAAGGCGCTTTGATTTTTGAAAAGGCATAGCCTCTCCAGCTTTACAAGCCTGGCTTAGAATAAAATTATGCCAAGTCTTGTGGGTTTTGGGGGTACTAAATTACAGGTGGTCTTTGAAAGAGAAATTAAAAAATTAGCTGTTTGGAATCATTGGTGTCTGTTGTATCTGCTAAAATAATGGAATACATTTGTATCTGTTAATGGTATTATCTAGAGGAATTTTCTTACTTATTTAAAAATGTTCTAATAAAATCTTCGTTGGAGAAGGTAACCTAAAAGAAAGCTGACTTGGCATGGTCAGTCGGGGTCATGTGGTTGTGAGAGTTAGGAAAGTGAGGATGAGCCAGGCAATCTCTTGTCTATATGTTCAGTAAGGAAAAAGTGCTGCTGTAGTGTTTGGGAATGTGAGTTTCTGACTCTGATCACAGCTACTAAAATTATCAATAATGTGTCTTTCAGAAAAATCCCAAGAGCCTCGAATATGGTGATTTGGGGAAAGAGGAATGGTTGGGGGAGTTAGAGAACATTTTATTTTCCAAATGTAAATCTTCTGACTCATGACTTAATGGGAAGCACTTTCAGCACACTCGCTAAGTACCATGAATACTACTGCTTTTGGAAAGCGTATTTTCAGAACCTCCATGAATTGAATCATCTCCATTAGTGTTTTAACAGACCTGCACATATTTACTTGTTAGATTGAGCTCTACTGCGTTGGATTAAAAAAAAATCTTTAGCTTTATAGACTTGGTTTGTCCTCTGGGGCTGTTTTTCTTGCACTTGTTTTACTTTAGTTTTGGGAGAAATAATAATAGAGAAACTTGACATGTTCTATCATTTTTATGACCCATTTTCTCTTCTTTCAGCTTTACTTCTAGAAGCCCAGTCAACACCATTTCAGGTCACACCTTCAACTATGGCGAATATTGTGAAAGGCCTGTACACTCTCAGGCCAGGTAAACAGCCACCATTTCTTTTGGGGTTAGACTTGTTTATTTGTTTGTTTATGACAGCTCCAGCCTTATCCAAAAGGGGAGAGTTTGTCTGTGTGTTTTTTGAGGCCTAATGGTATTTGGATTTGTTACAGCAAAAAAACCCCACCAAAACCCAAAAAAAACTGAGTACATACTGCACTCATCATTGTGAAATGTAAACTCAGGACTCCCTTGGAATTCCTTCTGTCCTGATGAAAACCAACTAGTTTAGGAAATATAAGAACTAATTGATAGTAGACATTTTGGACAAAATTGATTCTCATGTCCAGTATTAATCTCTGTCTTTTTTGTTGTGGAGTTTCTCCTTCACTTGTACCCCCCCCCCCACTGTAGATATGCATTGACATACACATCCACAGCTCTCATCTTCCTAGGCCCATTGTAACTTGCAGGGAATCTGGAAGTGTTGGTAAAATTACAGTCATTTCATAAGTATATTGTGAGGAGAGAGATACTGAGAAAAGCAGAACCAAAAATCAAAGAGCACTATATTCAAAGGCATGGTTTGTAAATTATCCCAATGTATCTATCTTAAAGTATAAAAGCCACTGAATTTAAAGGAATTCCAAGATACTTTGTATATATCTTCCTGTTTGTAAGCCAGAATTTCAAAATTATCATTTATCAGTTGTATAGCAAATTTTTTAAAAAAGATTTTATTTATTTATTTGACAGAGATCACAAGTAGGCAGAGAGGCAGGCATAGAGAGAGGAGGAAGCAGGCTCCCTGCTGAGCAGAGAGCCTGATGCGGGGCTCCATCCCAGGACCCTGAGATCATGACCTGAGCCGAAGGCAGAGGCTTTAACCCACTGAGCCACCCAGGCGCCCCGTATAGCAAGTTTTTAAAAAATCCGTAGTAGAGAGATTGCAAAAGCTCTCAGGGTAGAAGATTGTGCTACCACCTTAGAAACATAAGGGATGCTTTCTTGACAGTACTATTTTTGTGGAATTCTTTTGTCATTTAAGGATTAAATGAAATAAAACATTATCTAAAGAGCTTAACATAGTACCTAAACATAGCTAATAACATTAGCTGGTTTTATTACTATCCAGTTAGGTCCAGTAGTTATTTTAATTAATTGATGGCTTGATTATTTGCTTAAAAGTATGTCAGAATTTAGCTTGCTGAAATGGAAACCACTTAAAAACTGTGGTATTGTAGGTTGACTGTGATGTCAGAAATACCTTCTTTCCCAGGCTACTTTAAGCATTTAGAGTCTTCTAGAATATCCAGATGTCATGTTACCTTAAATTTTCATCTGGTCTTAAACTCTGTTCCTCATAACTTCATAAACAAGTTATTCTCAGTGATTACTTCTATAAAGTAGCAAAAACGTTTTATTACATATGTCCTATGAACTGATGTTTCTAGTTTGACAGTTTTATGTTTATTTTACTAAATGTGATAAAAATGACTCATGAATTTGTCTTTTAGTGCTAGGCTATGAATGATTTTCTTTTATTTTGGAAGACATCCAAGTGCAGTATAACAAATTTCTAAATTCTGTCTCCCAAGTAGGCAGCTTTATCAGCTCTGGCTTTTATCATAAATAACACTGTTGCAGAATAAAACCAATCACTAAGTGTAGAAACATTCATAGGTAGATTTTTATCTGGGTTTGGCTCTTGTAATAGGATTCATACTACTTGTGAGGAGAATTCTGTATTTGAGAGTTGTCCTTTTGAAAAGGAGAATTTTATCAGAGACTAACCTTTTGCTGCCCTAGGCATTTTCTGAGATACTGTTAAACATAGTTTGATATTTACATGCCTTGCCAGTACCCATTGTGTTCTGAGTTTGTTAAAGTAGTTTTATTCACCTGACAGATTAAGGTTAAAATATTTTAAAAGCTGAATTTCAAGTGTAAAAGTTGAGTTCATTGCACTGGTTCTCAAGTGCTGATCTTTGTATGATGAATGCATCTGAATCTAAACTAAATTCCTGAGCCCTCATCTTTGTAGGCTCTTATGACTATTAAAATTTTTGGTGTGTTTCCATCTGATCTTTAGAAGCTTAGTTTAGGCACAGTGCCCGTCCCATCCTGCACTTCTTCATTTAATACACACTCTTTTCTTTGATTTCGTCATCTTTATTTTAATGATTGCCTGGAGTTCCCTAAAATGGCAGATCAGTCTGGCTCCTGCCACTTCTCCCTGACGGATCAGGGGTTCTCCAGGGGATGGTATTGAGACTCTAAAGGTATATTTGAGTTGAACTAGGAGGAGGGACACTGTTGAGAATATTTTGCCATGAGTTTATACAAGGGATGAGTAGATTGTTTTTTGTGGTACTTGTTTTTTTGTTGTTGTTGTTTTGTTGCGGTCATGTCTAACTTCAATGTTCTCCTGATGGACATTTTTTACTTACCACTGACCCAGCAGTGCACAGAATCAAACATGATTTTTCCCCCCAGATTTAGAATTATTTACTCAGATTACAATTTTTAAAGGGAGCTCACTGGATTAAACCCAGATTGACATTTTATGGTTTTTGATCTATACAGCGAAGATGTTTTCCAAAGGGAAAATTTGAAAGGGCAGGATTTAAAAGGATCTAAAAGGGTAACAGTGCTAAATTAGGACGAGCAACAAGGAAGGCGGGGTGCTGGTTTTAGCGTGCCCTTGATACAGGTGGATGTTATTTAAGTGTTCGCAGAATAAAGGGAAGAGAGTGTTCATTTATCAGCAAAATGTAAAAATACCTGCTTTCTTTGTACTGTTAATTCTTTTTAGAAAGGAGATTTAACCTGTTTGTATATTCCTTGTCAGAATGGGATTGCACTGCTTTTCCCCCACTTTAAGTTTGGTTTAATAACATATATTCTTTCTGTGAACAAAGAAAGCTTTCCCTTTTTCATTTAGTTTGTCTTTATGATTTCCTTAATGGATCTTTTCCTTCCCTCACAGAGTGGGTTCAGATGGCTCCAACTCTGTTTTCTAAATTTATTCCAAACATTCTCCCTCCGGCGGTGGAATCTGAACTTTCTGAATATGCTGCTGAAGATCAGAAACTTCAAAGAGAACTTATACAGAATGGTTTTACGAGGCAAGTTTTTTCTTTCTTTTTTGACAAGATATGTCCCTTTCCTTTGGCCACTTTGGTTTGGCAAGGGAGGGAGGCCAGAGTTCTTAAAATGGGAAACAGCCACCAAGTAGTCAGGGTGATGCTGCTGGGGGAGAGGTTAGCTGCGGGTCTGTGGAAATGGTGAAGCTGGGATTTGAGTTTATGGAAACTGCCCTTCACTAAACATAGATGTGGAAGAAAGGAGCTCTCACTGGGGGAGCAGTGAGGCTGGGAGGCCTAGAAGCGCTCTTCCAGTTGTGACCTTCTCCACTATTCTCAGCATTGGTGAGATGTTATGATTACTTATGATGTACTTCTATGACTCAACTAGTAAATGATTAGTTTGTGACTAAACCAGTAAAGCGGTTTTTCCATTCTGGTTTTCTTATTTTTGCTTTTGCCCTAAAATCTACTTGTTTCTTCTTAAAAAATAGGATATCTCTTTATATGTGTCCAGAAAATTTGCCTTGCTTGGTTTTGATATACACATATGGCTGATTTTTCTGAAATTTGCCAATCAGGATCCTAGCTGTAACCCAGAAAATCTTGCAAAGTGTGTTTTTTCAACCGAAATAGATTATTCTGTGGGAAAACACCCAAGTTGCATCACCAGATCATTGAAGGGTACAGTAAGGCCTTACATTTTCATGATCCTTACTTTTTACTCAGCACTTTATGTATCTTCTCTTATTTGAGTTCCTGACATTAAAGGAAGAAAGTTATGGAAAGTTAGATACCTCAGTTTCTCCCTGAGGTATAGTTGTAATCATAAATAGTAGGTTGAATTTTGACTCGCTTATCTGACTAGGGCTGGGGATGGACATTCTTCTTTTATAGTTTCTGAGGCCAAGCTAAACCTCAGATTACCAGTCTTAACCAGGATCGTTTTTACTGTCTCTAGTCTCCGCACAGGTTAGGAAAGAAAGCAGAAAATCTGTTCTTTGCAGCCTTATGCATTGCTATTTATTCCCCTTTCTTCCTGGTGCCATCTGTATTCCTGTGGATGCGGGGGCACTGAGTAATCCACTGGTCATTTGCCCACTCACTGGCTCCACAGGAAAGGCTCCTGGAAGCTGTGTAGGTAGGTCTGGTACACCTGACTTTCTTGGGTCAAGTTAAGGGAAGGCAAGGCCATAGAAAATGCTGGAATGTAGGCAGGTAATTTTTCTCCCTCAAGTCCAGTGGTCAGGTGTTTTCTGACATTAATTACCATATATCTAAGAGTGGTATTATTTTCATATAGAGAATGAGCCCGTTTAATGCCATAGCAATTTTGCTTACTCATTTTTAAAGAGCTATTATATTCATGTGGTTCAAAAATCAGAATGATATAGGAAGTACACATTGAGAAGTTTTGCTCCTACTTGTCTCCCCATCTGTTCCTACCCCTTTAGGTGACTATTTTATTAGTTCCTTATGATTCCTTTCAGTGCTTCTTTTAATATACAGATAAAGCAACACAACATGTGTTCTTACTTTTACTCCTTTCTTATCCCTTCTGTTGTGTAGATAGAACTTATGTAACCAGTCCCTTGTGGATGGCAACTGGACTAATTTCCAGTCTTGCTGTGACAGAGAATGCTGTGATGAGTACCCTTGTGCATGCATAATTATGTACCTGTTGCCGGTTTATCTGGAGAGTAAATTCCCATAAGTGGGATTGCTGGGTCAAGAGTAAATGCAGTTGTAACTTTGATTAATATCACCAAATTGCCCTTCATGGGGGTTCGTGCCATTTTGCGTATCTACCAGCACAGTTTGAAAAGTTCCTCTTCTTCATGGCCTTGCCATGGCTTTGAATTTTTATTGGTCTCGCAGGTGAAAAATAATTACTCAGATTGTTTTAATTTGCATTTCTCTTATTAAGAGTGAAGCTGAGAATATCATCATATTTGTATTTCTTTTCCTGTATATGGCCTGTTTATGCCTTTTGCTCACTTTTCTATTCGTTAGCCTTTTTTCCTTGAATTCTAGGAGCTGTTTCTATATTGAAGAGATTGACTCTCTGCCTGAGATAAGTCTGTTAGTTTTCACAATTTGTCTATGACTTTGCTTATGGTGGTTTTTTGTTTTAAGTCATGCAGAAGCTTTTTATTTTTGTGTAACTTTATCAGGTTATATCTTTATGGGTTATGGGTTTTGAATGATAGTTAAAAGTTTTTGCTTAAATTAAGTAAATACAGAATAATCTGAGTCTACCTTTTATGGTTTTCTCTAGGCTTACCATAATATTGACACCTATGCTTTTATTAATGTTTTTATTTAAATGGTTGCTTTTAATTTTAGGGGTGAGTTTATTGATGCCTTTAAAAAACAAACAAGCTTCTGAAAAATTTCATTTCTATGAAGCAGTGGATGAAGGTAGCTCTTGTAGGTTTCTCTGAACACCTTGAACTCACCTTCCACAACAGTGTGTAGAACTGTGTAAACATATCCAGAGATATTTTCCTAAGCCTTATTTTGGAACTGAAAGAAGACACCAGGGTGCAGGGCTGCATTTAAAGTTAGTATTCCAATAGGTGATATGATTAAACTGTTCTGTTGCACAAGCCAAATTTGACCATTTCTAGAATTAACAACATACTGTACATTAATATGAGAATTAAATTCTGCCTCACAAATTATCCTGGTGGGTACTTTGCACATTGTAGATCCTGCCTAACCTGACATTCTCGGACTTCCTGCAGTCTACCACTGAGCTGGCCCAGACCCGTCGGAAAGGATGGGCACACGTTCTATACTTAGCAGTTGAGAGCACGTCTGTCTGTGCTTCCAGCTCTCGTGTATGGGCCTTCCACATTCTGCCCTGCCGGACTCAATGCTGCCTTTGACCATTATTTGACTAGGATTGCTTTGGAAAAAATGGTGTCCATGAAACCTTGAGAATATAATACGGGCTGTTTAACAAGAATTCTGTTACTGGCTGTTTTGCTTGAGCAGTCATTTTATGATTTATTCCTGATCAGTCACATGATTCCTGTTCAGCTTTGTGAACTATTTTTTCATTTAGGTCTGTGTTCTGTTCACGTGGTTTGGTCCTGAAAGGCAGCACCCAGCTTTGATGTAGGTGGCACAGAATGTCTTTGAAGTGTTTTGAAATGATGTGAATGTTGTCAAATATATCCTCGACTACAGTTAATGGGTATTTCTCATTTGAGCTGGAGTTTATGTGCGGCATCTTTAGATACATAGAAATATACTTATTTGTAAGCTAGAATTAACATATAAGCTAAAAGCAGCATTTTGTTTTTATCAGTTATCTGTGTAATAGAATTGATTATTGGAGGGTGGGGGAGGGCAGGTTAGTGTCTATTACCTTATGGAGGAAAGCTTGTTTGGGAACTTCTAGCACGCCTGCCCTCACGTGGAACCTTCTCTTTCAAGCCGGCCTGTTGGGCCTCTTCAGAGCCTGTGGTAAATAGCTTTTAAAGGCAAGTATTTTGCAAAGTAATTGTTACTTGGATTTCTGGAGCAAAATGGTACCTTGTAGGAGTATTGTTGATCTTTCCAGCTGAGAGGGTCGCTCTGGAATTGGCACTTTTTCATCTAGTAACAAGGGCCTGGTTTTGAGGGCAGCCGTCGCTTTCTAGACTTGGGGCGTTAGGTGATGTCTTCGGCAGCCTCTTGAGTAGATCACATCTACATTCTCTCTCTGTGACTTCTGTTGTTTTCACAGCTATATTTTTCTCCTATTATTTTTGCATGTTCAGTTTTTATTTAATCTTTCAGTGGGTGGGAAGGAAGGTTATCTATAGAAGTCAAGGTTCTGGATATAAAATCCTATGTCTTCCTTTTTGATCAGCATTAGCTTATTTAGAATATTTGGTGAATGTTACTGTGATGGTACTCATATAAGATAATATATAAGTGTAGATAATAATACAGGTTACCAACTGGCTTTGTAGGCACAGTGTTAACCGGAGGTATTTAAAAAGTGGCATTAGGACACAGGTGTTGAGAGCTCTGTAGGCTGTCTGAAGCTAATACCTGCTAAATGTGGTGCATATTTTTCTCTAAGCGTCCAGCCTAGAGACGAACCCTCAGAGGCCATTTGGTGTCTTCTCTTCCTGCCCGGTCATTGAGGCTCCTCACCTCGCCCAGCAAGAGGTTTCTGTCCTGGGAAACTGCTAATCTAGAAGATCACTCTGAAGCTCGGAATAATCACTTGGGCTATCATCTTCATAGTCTGTCTCTAGAGGCCATTTATCAATTATTCACTGATTTGTTAATTCAGCAAATACTTATTTTTTGCTGGATACTGTTCTTAGGTGCTGGGTAAACAAGTTCCCGTTTTTATGGATCTTCTGCTCTAATGTTGGGAGATAAATAACAAACATGTAGCAAATTATTTCAAATAACAAAAAGTGCTATGAAGAAATTGAGGCAGAGCATGGGATAAAGAGTGAGGGAATGACCAGGGCATGTGTGAAGGGCTGGTCCTGCTAACTGGGACATGAAATGCCTTCCCAGGGGCAGACATTCCAGTGAGGTGGTAGATGATAAAGAGATAGCCACATGGCGAACTGGTGGCACGAGTGCTGCTGGCAGGGAAGACGTAAAGTACCAAAGTGCTGGCATGTTCCAGGGAAGAAGGAAAACCAGCATGGCTGACATACAGTGGATGGTGGGGAGGTAGGCAAGAGCCATGTCTCACAGGACTGGGAAAATGAATTTGAATCGATTCTTGACTGTGATGGAAAGCCACTGAAGGGTTTTAATCAGAGGCATGAAATAATCTAATTTATGCTTTTACATAAGATTGCTCTGGCTCTGGTCTGGGCTAATAATAAGACTCTTGCAGATTGCATAGGGGAGAGATGATAGTGGTGTGGGTTGGGAGAGTAGCCCTGGAGTTGATGGCAAGTGTTTGATTTTGGATTATGTTTTGCTAAAGAGTGCTCCGGAGGGAGAGGAAGAAAAAAATCCGGAATGAGCTGGGAGTTTGGTCTGAGTAATTGAGTGGCTAGTAGTGCCATTTATTGAGGAAGACTGAAGAAGATAGGGATGGAGTGGAGTCACTGGCCATGGTACACTGGCAGTATTTAACAATCATCCAAGTGACAGTGGTGAGGAGACATTTGGACCTACAAGTCTGAAGTGTAGGGAAGAAATGAGACCTGGAGACAGAAATCTGGGAGTCATTGGCGTATGGATGGTATTTCAAGTCACAGGACTGGTATGATTGCCGTCCTGGACTACACAGAATATATACATGGAGAAGAAACAGTGGCCAAGGGCAGTGCTGGGGAGAGTCAAAGTGTTTGGGAAAGAGGAGATGAACTCTGTAGATGGTACTAAGGGACCGAGCAAGAGAAAGCTAGCAAATCCATTGTTGTCACTACTCATTACTTGAGCAGTTTAGTTATTTGTCTGGATTATTGTCTGAGAAACTGGAAAGACAAAACTAGGATTTATAGGCAGCACAGGACCTAATCAGGACTTCTATTTCCTTATCTGTAAAGTAGAACTAGAACTTCTGTGGGTGGCAGAGATGAACTGCTTAATACATGTGAAGGTTCGTGTTCTTCTACCTGCGGGAAGGGTATTCATATACATTAAGATTCTGAGATTTTTGGGGGGCACCTGGGTGGCTCAGTCATTGAAGTGGCTGCCTCCGGCTCAGGTCATGATCTCAGGGTCCTGGGATCGAGCCCCGCATTGGGCTCCCTGCTCAGTGGCGAGTCTGCTGCTCCTTCTTCCTCTATGATCTCTCAACTCTCACTCTTCTCAAATAAATAAATAAAAATCTTTAAAAAAAAAATACTAGATTTTTCACGAAAGCCTTAAGCTGTGTTTGGTCTTACAGTAGGCTTTCTGGGGAGGAGGGTCGCCTGGGTGGCTTAGTAGATGGAGCATCCAACTCTTGATCTCAGGGTTGTGAGTTCAAGCCCCAGGTTAGGCTCCCCACTGGGTGTGGAGCCTACTTTAAAAGGGGGGGCATTTTGAGGGAACATTTTGGATTCATATTTGAAGTTTGCCCTAGTATGAGCCAGGTCACTATGTTGGTAGCAGAATCCAGGTTTATCTTCAAAAACATTTTTAGTCTGAGCCTGTTCCTAGAACCCAGTATAAGTCATTTTTATAGCCAACCCTTCCTCCATTTAATAGCTTTCTGTATTTAAAAGGCAGCCCCTGGAGTGCCTGGCTGGCCCCATCGATAAGCCTCTTCCTTTGGGTCAGGTCATGATCCCAGGGTCTCCCTGTCCCCCTGCTTGTGTTCCCTCTCTCGCTGTCTCTCTCTGTCAGACAAACAAAGAAACTCTTTTAAGAAGTAAAAAAATGAAAGGCATCGCCTTTTAGCTAAGAATATTCAGGTTATAAATGACTGTACTATTGTTTAATGTCTGTTTTAAGCTATGTTGTTAGAATTGAAATACCTGCTTTACTTCTGTTACCGGTTCTGTCCCTTCATTTCTCCTCTTTTGGAGTATGAAGATGTCTGTGTGTTCTGTTGATTGCCGCTTCTTTTCTTGTCCTCAGAGGTGACCAGTCCCGGAAGAGAGCTGGGGACGAGTTGGCTTATAGTAAGTAACGATGTTCCTTCCCGTTTCCGACGGTTTTGTTATGCCTGGCAGCTCCTGGTGGGGGCGGTGCGGGCGGTGCGGGGACTCTAACGAAACCGGGGTCTCGGTGGTGGCCTCCCAAGGCCCTCTGTGTGGTCAAGGCCAGACTGTTGGGCAAGCTGCCGTGGTGCTGGAGTCTAGTTGGTGGCAGTGGTTTCCAGCGGCTTTCAGGGGCTCCCGGATTCTGGAGTCTCTATAGAATGGGATGACGGCCTCGCCTCAGTTCCTGATCACACCGCCCCTTTCACTTCAGTCAGCTTGTTTTTTTGAGTCTCCTTTTGGGGATTGAGAGAGGGGTGAGAAATAACGTATTAAATAGGTTCTTAGCATTATCAGATACTACCTGCTCTTCATACTTTTTTCCGTTGCAATGTTTTTTTCTAGACAGCTCGTCAGCATGTGCAAGTTCCAGAGGGTACAGATAGTGAATGTATTGAATGTACTTTCCTTCCCGAAAAGAGGACACACTGGAGCTGCAGAGACTGTATTCGGAGCACAGCGGGGGGCCTGCAGACACTCAGGAGCTCTGTCACAAAGTTGTTCTTGGAAGAGGATGTTGGACTTCTTACTTTGGTTTGTAATTTTAAAAAAACAAAAAAACTAACAAAAACAAAAAACAGTTGCTGCTAGACTTGGGGATGACTTTGAAATGGGACAATCTTTTAATGAGTTTATCTACAGATTCTGTGAGGAACAAGCATCTTGAAACATGACCATTGCTAAGGGAAATCCAGCAGCCAACATCAGCAGCTTCCTCCAAAAATACAAGAGCAGAGAATCGTTTGTTGTTTTTTTTTTTAAGCACTTGTTTTGTTCATTTGTGGACTTGGCACTTCAGCACATTGGCTTTGCACATCAGGATCTCTTTTGCTTTAAAATCAAGCAGATCATTACAGTACAGTGTTTTTCGCCCATTACCAAAAAGACAACCCCCTCTTAAAAGAGTTGGTCTTTGTTTAGCATTAGAAAGTCTTGTTAAAGGAAGACGCTAACTCGGCTTCTGCCATAACTTTTCCCCTCACCGGTTCACAACTTTTTTCTACTCTGTGCCTTGAGCTTTGTGCACTTTGCAACTCTGTGACCATGGTGTTCAACTCACAGATGCTTCCTGAAAAGGTTTATGGTATCACAGACTCCCCCGCTAAGATGTCAGGTGTGACTTTGTAGCAGGATGCTAAAGAAGTGGGGAAGTAGAAGCCTGTTGCTCACTGGGCGGATCTCCCGCTGCCTCACCGTGGCGTATTCATGTTAATGTTGGGGACCAACTCTGTAGAACATATTCATTCCCTCTGTCGCTTCACATGATTTCACCGCTGCTGGCGTATTGGCATGTTGCTAGTGTAGGGGTGGGCTGACTTGAGCACTAAAGCTCCCTTTTTAGTATCGTGGAGAAATTTCTAGTGGTAACAGCTAGTTACTGGGATGCTCTAGGAAGCAGATACGGTTATTCAATCCAAATATAATACTTGGTGTGGGCTTCTGGATCCATTTCATTTTAAATGGGTGAGATAGGTACTTTGAAAAACAAAGTTTGCTGTCTGCATCTTTTTTAGCATTATATTCAAGTATACTAGAGAAGTAGCATTGCTGTTTCAAGCTTCCTTCCAGCTGTGACACAGCTATATTTATTTTTTTCCTACACCCACAGTGCTGTTTGGTTTCTTACAAAAGACTCGAAAGCTTACTCTAGTTGTTTCTAGAAGGTAAAGAAAAATAGATGTGGCAGGTGAAAATATTTTTCTTCTCAATTCTGCTTGACTCTAAATTGAGCATATGCTTGACTCTGGCTGTGTCGTGCTACTGTTTTCCTCTTCAGAGAACTTGGGGCAAGACGAGATGTGTCAGGGATAGTGTCACAGTTCTGATCGTCAGGTTTCTCATAGAGTTGCCTTTGTCAATTCAGTCTGTCTTTTCTCGGGAGCAGGCTGGATGGGAGAGTTTGAGGTGTGATGATAGGAACAAGGAAGTCATCTGATAGAAGTCCTCTATTCGTAAAATTACTGTTCTGAGAAGTAAATGTAAAGGTGGTCAGATTTTTTAAGTACTTAGCAACGAGAGTTGGTGGATTTTGCAGAGGACTTTGAACCGGACTCGTTTAACTCTGTGAGCATCTTAGATTGTATTGGTAAACACTGAATTACTGTAAGAATATGCACAGGCTCTCACTGTGCCCTGTGCAGGTTGATTTGGTACCCCAGTAACATTGTGGTGTCAAGGAAGAACTCCATACTATCATGAAGTCCAAATTTTCCTTTTTGCCATGGCATGCTTGCTGTGGGCTTATAAATATAACACCTGCGACTAACGTCTCTCCTGAGTGGTTTTAATAATACTTCTGAAAGGAATAAAATTGGGGTGTTTCTTTAAATGTGGATGAATTCTTCATTATCCTAATAATGTGCCCAAATGCTTTTTCTGGGAGAGTATTCTTTGGTCAACAATGGAACTTTCTCTATAAAAGCATTGTATTATGATGTGAATTGGCATTAAAATCTTTGGATGCTTTTGCATTATTAAGTTAATGGAGAAATATTTTATATGGTCTTCTTTTTATTATTATTATGTATGTGTTAACAAAAAGTGGGCAAAGTTTGCAAAATTTAGTTTCTTTGAATATTTGCACAGCGACCGCAGTTCACGATGGGCCAGGGCTTGGTACTACAAATCCATGAGTGGAAGACACTGTAGAAAGAATATACTCATCTTCCTAGTGCATGTGACCTGGTTGTTACTCATCTTGGCCCCTTGAGGCACATTGCAAAATGAAAACCCTGTTTCTTTAGAAATTGACCTTGCTTATTTAACTGGGTTTCTTAGCAAAATTCTTAGTTTGCAACATGAGAGGAAATAAGATTTGCCCTCCATTTTGTATTGACTAAGCAGGGTCAGCCACAAAGTATTTTCCTCTCTTTTTTACTTGTATTCTTTTGCCAGTACAGTATCTGGTTTTTCTACCCCAGTTAAGTCCTGGCTTTTGTGGGGCCCAAATCACTGAGGACAGCAAATTGTGCATCGATTGTCTCATTAGGCTACAGGTAGTTGATCCGGCAAGCCTGACTGGTGTGTGCAGCCGGAAACCAGACTCTCCGAAAGAAAGCCAGCTCGGTCACCTTGGAATAATGACCTGTCAAAGTAAATGACGATGGTTTTGAGAGACGGTGCTTACTTTCAGAGTTGGCCTTATGCTTCTGTAACAGTGTCCTCTCCTGGTCTCTGGTCACAGCTGTCCCCTAACCTGACGGGAGCTACTGCTTTGTTTTCTGTGGGGCGGAAAGCCAAACCTCGTAGAGTGTGGCTCTTAATCTACTCGTTCTTAGGTAGAGTTAGAAGAAACACAAACCTGGATGCATGAGTTGTGCATTATTAAATTTTGTGGGAAAGTTACTTTTTTTTTTCCCTGTCCCTTTTACAAGACTGAGGCAGTTCCTCTCCCTGTCTTTGGGGTATAGGAGGGAAACAGCGGTAAGTGAGCCTGCAGGAGTGTGGGCGCCCGTGGCGTTCTGCTGTCTGCGTCTCTGGTGCCCCAGCCTCACAGAGCCACCACTCCCCTGGCCACAGACGCCATGCCTTCTGTCGGGTTGCAGATTTGCACACAAGAAGAATTCCTCAGGAAGAGTTTGCAAATGCATCGCCTTGCGATATTCTGTAATGACCGAACAAGGGACTTGAATGTTTTTCAGCACAAAAGGAGAACTTCAGAGTGGTGGTCTGTGCACACGTACTGGCAAAGGTCATGGTGATCTAGCAAACACGATTGGTTTCTGCAGCGTAAAGTGAGCAGGAGCACTTGTATCATAGTATTTAAATAAGCCTGTTTAATCTCCAGAGTAACCCTTCCAGATTTGTCTTCTCTTCTTATTGAGACTGGCTATATTTTCCTCTGTGTTTTCTCTGTTTTATGGCTGTTAATTATTTCCATGATTATTATAGAAGCATTGCCCTTGAGCTGAAATTCAGTTGTTTAATAAGCAGCTATTATTGAAAAGAACTGAACATTGTTTTATGAATATACACTAATCTGAGATGTTAAAATATTTTAAAACTAAGAAGCAAAACAAAAAACCTATGTTAGGTATCCAGTCAGTTTGGATGTTTTGAGCTGATTTTTTTATGGTGTCCCATTGTGCTTCAGAGTATTATGTTTACTTTACTCCAGGTCTAGGCTTCTTAAGGGGACTTTAAAATGTAAGATCAGAATGTGAATCCCTTGACTGACACCTAGAATAGGTTTATAGGACCTTTTCGGTTGTGGTTGCAGTTTTCAGTCAGATTGTGTAAGATGAAGTTCGTGTTTATCAGAAGTTAAAATGGGAGTTCTTGGAGAAATGGCTTTCTTGTTACTTTCATTACCTTGTGGAAATTTGCCCCAGTTTCTGGCCACCAGAATCAATGAAAGGACCCCTGCCTGTTCTTTTTCAAGGGTAACGATTCCTGTTTTGTCCCCTTAGTTTTGATGAACTAAGTCACTGACACTTTCCCTCCTCCCCTGGCCAAGACCCTATTTTGAACTTCTTTCCAGAGCCGAGTGGCCCAAGTACATATACTATTTCTGCTGATGTTGATGGTGTGGCTGTGGGAGAATTAGAGAAAATCCTCATCAGAGGTATGTTCTAACAGGACCTCAGTACATATTGTACTCCCTCTGGTCGAAAATTATCTTCATTTCTGGTTGGACTGTGTTGCTTAGAAAAATGTTAATGGTTTAAAATTCTAGGAAATTTATAGTGTGGCTCTGGGGGAAATTTTGCGGTTTGGAAAAAAAACAAATATTTTGTATTGATTCTAACATGTCATTTCAATGTGACGACGATGTACTAAATGCAATAAGACTGTGGATGTTCTCTCAGAAGGGTATGTTTTGTTAAACAGATGGCAATTTAATTGCTCTCATTAGCTCTGTTTGTCAATATTATGACCATGCAATGCAGGAGAAATTACTCAGATGTGAAGTTGTGGGGAGCTATGGCTGGAAACAGGAATGCTTATGATTAAATGGGAGGTCAAATGCAGACAAGAGGCTCTCGCCACCCACCAGCACAGCCAGAGCAAGGATGAAGCAACGAAGTCTAGTCCCTGGTGGTGCTTATTTGTTGGAAAGCATGGTGGAGCTTAGAAGAGGGTGTTCTGTACACCAGCTTTTATCAATCCAAGAAAAAGTGGTAGATGAAACTCTTCTTGTTTGGGGATTAAAGCCACTGACTTTGGCTCTGACCTTTAACTCTTGATGGATTTGGATTCACTCCTTCTGTATTAGGGTGTATACCATCACTCGAAAACATTGTGGTTAATGAAAATAAATCTTGTACAGATGTCCTTGGCTTGTTATGTTGATACTTGGTTCACTGGAACTTTGTTATAATACGGAACATAGGATTTCGCTTACAGTATATTCGTAATGCCTCCTAAATAATAACCGCACTCAGCACATTGTCTGTTCTGCCAGCTGGTTAATCAGCTGGCAGGGTGAGTGTCCATCTTGACCTTTGTATCAGTGATTTTAAAAAAAAGGGTGTGTGTAGTTAATTATATACATTTAGTTACCTAGGCTGCACACCTATGCAGTATCTATACATATGTACATATATGTGTCGCTTTTCTTCTTTAAACACTGGCACATTATGGACCTTTATCAAAAGTTTCTGACTTGTGGTTTTTTGCATTGATGATACCATGCTTTTAAAAAATAACCCTTTTTTCTCGTTAGGAAATTAATATTATCTCCTAGGTTTTTTGAAATCTCACTTTACAATTTTAGTTCCTTTTCGCTTTCTCTTTTCAAGTGTTTTTCCTACAGTGTTCTCAGAATGCCAGTTGTCAACCTCCTCTTTTTTTTTTAAACCTAAGCTGTGTTGTACTGGTACCTTCTTTTTGATTACTGCACACAGCAGGATTCCACCACTGCCTTTTCTTTTTCTCTGCTTTGAAATCACCTGACAGTTTCCTCCTTCAGCTTTTTCTTTGTTTCAGCCGCATAGGGAGTTATTTAAATCCTCTCCCTTCTCTTAGCAGATTTTCTTTTTTAACCGAACATAGAACTTTTCTACTAGAGTTAGTTCTTTGAGTGTGTTGGTGTGTGTTTAATTCATTTCCTCTATTGGCTTATGTCTTCATAATTAAAATTCTACAACATTTTGGATTTCAAAGAACATGGTTTCGTAGAAGGAATATCATATAGATAATCTGAGAGCAAAAGTCTGTGTTAGCTTTACTGAGTTGTGTTTTCTTGGGTAAGGTTGTTTTTCTCAACCTTCGTCTCCCCATATTAAGCCCTTTTTCCTCCCCAGATTACTCATGATAGAGCATCTTCCTCGGGCAGTGGGTTTCATTGGTTAGAGGAATAGAACAAATCTAAACTTCTTAATTATGCACCTTAAGTGACTAATAATACACCTCAAAACATATATTTAAAAAATGGCCACAACTACAAAGATATAAGTTAATCTACCAATATAATGGGCATTTTAAACATACCTCCCTGATTAATTAATAGATTATGAAGAAGACAAAGTCATGATGATGAAGGGCATGAAGATCTAAATAGCACAACTAATAAATAGACCTGATGGAGATACAGAAAATCGCCCTGCACCTTCCAATGAGAAAGTAAGCATATTTTGCAAACCAAATCTAACGTTGTATTTAAAGTACAAGGAGTGATGACCAAATTGGATTTATCCCAGGAAGCAAATTGGTTAATATTAGAAAATCAGTCAGTGTGACTCATCTGTTAACAGACTAAAGTATGATCAGATTGTGAAAATCCAAAGAGTCTACAAGGCAAATTAAAAGTCTTAAGAGTTTATCAAGGTTGCTGGAACAAAATCAGTATGCAGATGTCAGTTATGTGTCTATGCATCTAGCTACAAGTTGGCATGTCTTAAAAATTTAAATTAAATAAAATTTACACTAGGAACAAAACAATATAGGTATGTAACAATAAATCTTAAGAGCCGTGTAAGCCTTTTAATGACAAATGGTGATTTAAAAAAAAAAACCCAATACTTTTATTGACCTAAATGAATGGAAGGACTATGATGGAGAAGATCATCTCGGTCTCAACTCTTTGTTCAAATTGGTTAATAGATTAATGCAATTCCAGCAAAAAATCCCAGTGGTTTTTACTGTGATACTTGACAAGCTGATCCCAAAATGTAGATGGAAGGGCAAAGGGACAAGGATATTCAAAACATAATTAAAAAAGAATGAAGAGTGAGGGGGACTAGCATGACCAGATTTTAAAGCTTACTCTAAAATGAAAAAAAACAGAAACCATTACTCATACATGTAAAGAAGTAACAACAGAGACTTTAAAATGTAGTGATTAAAACAATGTGGAATTGGCATAGAGATTACGAGTAGATGAATAGACAAGGACAGATTGCTCAGAAACTGACCCAATTAATACAGGAACTTAATTTTTAAAAGGGCAGTCGTGGCAGACCTCGGGGAGGAGGATGGATTATTTAATAAATGGGGCCTTGGTAATTTTTCACAAAGGAAAAAAGTGAATTGGACCTTGCCTTGCATCAGGCACAAAAAGCAATCCCAGGTGGATTAAAGGTTCTGTATTGTCTTTTAGAAGACAATATAGAAGAATATTTTTATGACTTTGGGGAGGGGAAGGATTTCATAAACAAAGGAGGAGATGCAAACCACTGAAAAATGAATAATTTGGCCTACACTGACAGTACTTCTGTTTACTGAACATTTCACAGAGTGAAAAAATGAGCCCAAAGTGGAACATGATACAGATGTTCACAGTATATCTAACTTGTTAAAGAGCTATCTGCATACAAACCAGTAACAAAAAAAGAAATGGGCAAAGATGCAGACATTCATAGAAGGAACATAAGTGACCAAGCCTGAAAACATGTCTAACTTGATTAGTCATCAGGAAATGAACCCATAAATATAATTTCCTGGCCATCAAATTGTCAGCCACTAAAAAAAACAGAAAATACCAACAATTGGAGAGATGGCCGCAGGGTCCTTTTCATCTGCTGCTGTTGGCGTGTAAGACAGTGCTAACACTTTGGAAAACAGTATTAACTAGTTAAGTTGACCACAGATATATCTTACAGGCAAGGATTTACGCTCAGAGAAACTCCCGTGTGGGTGTATACACCCAGGAAACCCACAGGAATAGTGCAGTGGTGTTGTTTTTGGTAATAAGAAGAGAGCCAAATGCCCATCCACAGTATAACGAGTAAGTAAAGTCTGTGTGTGGAATTCTGGAGAGCAGTGAGTAGTATAGAGCTTTTGCACATCATGGGTGAATCTCAGAAATGACGTTGACTTAAGTCAGAATGATTCATGAGTAGTAAAGCTAAAGAAAAGGAATATTAACAAAATCTTTGTTAATTTTGACAAAATTAACAAAATCAAGACCGTGGTTTCCTTAGGGATGGGCTGGAAGGAAAGCAGAGGGGAGCATGGGCTTATGAGCACTTGATAATAGGAACTTTTTGACTGTTGTAAATATGTCAGTTCTTGAGTTAATGTGTATATTCGGTGCAAAATCAATCCAAATGCCAAAGAGTATTTATTTTTAATACAAATTAAAAATTCATATGGAAGTAGATGAAAATAGGAGGATCTTCACTGAAAGGGGAGGAAGAAAAGGGAACTTGCTGTACCAAAAAAATATTTTTTTTTCTTTAAAGTGCAATTAAATTTTTAAACTCATACAAAAATAGATCACTCAATGGAAAATAGTATTAAAAGTAAACTCAAATGCTTCTAAGAATTTAGAATGCATTAAAGGTGGCTTTTTGAAATAATTCCGACCATGATGGATTACTCAATAAAAGGTGCTGGTTTCAGTAGAGAGAATTAAATTTATTTCCATCAGACCATTCACCAAAAGAAATTCCAGTTGGACTGAAAATTTAAGAATATGTTATAAAAGTGAAAAGACAATACAGTTAATATCTGGGGGGATTGGAGAAGTTTATTTTAAGGATGTAAGCAATGGTAGGAAACACCGCTGTCCAAACCCGAGTGTGTGTAGAGCACCACCCCAGCATGTGCATATAGACATGTATATTTTTAAGTTAATGTTTTATGTACTATACCAATACACATAAGGCAAAAAAAAACAAAAACAAAAACAAACTAGAAGGTGAAAACGTTTAAAGTATCTTTTGTGTGTATTGTAAAAAAATATATATCTTTGCTCTTTCTAAAACTTTTTTTCTTTTAGTGAGAGCTGTACAATTAAAAGTGCTTCATTATTTTTGAAACTTCTAGTTTTAACATTTTGTGATAAAAATTACTTAATTTCTGATTCTAAGGTAAGTTTATTCTAATGCTGGGTTTTAACGGCTATTGTAGCTTAAAAAGCCACTTCATTATGATCTGTGGATCCAAATGACTGTGCTTAACCAAGAAATAATGCTCATTTTCCACTCCATCTACTAGCCTTCAAAAGTGTTTGTTGAAATCTTTATAATAAATTTCCATCTTTCTCACCATCAGTACCTTGTTCTTGCTCAATTGCAAGTGTGGCATTTTTACCGGTTAAAAAAAATGGGTTCAAAACTTACTGAAAGTCATTTTTGGATTTCATTTCCCAAGTTTTAAGTATGTACTTACGAGAGTTTTTAATAGGTTACAGTTCATTTTCGTAAAGCTGGAAACTTTGGTTTTGGTTTCACCATTTTCAAAATGCCTTTAACATGAATTTGTTTTGGAAAAGGTAGCTACTTTCTTACTCACTGTTAAAAAATATCTTTATCTTGAAGGGCCAGATAAAGTCTTTTTTTAAATACCTTTTGCATTGTATATTACCGACACGCACTTGTCACCACAAGAAAGGTTGGCAAAGTGCAAACATTTTCTTTTTCTCAATAAATAGTTATCACTTTAAGTTTGACAGTACTTTTTAGAAAACCAGCAGCCTCTTGGGATTTAGATTTCCCCTTCTCAACGGGTTCCACGGGAGAAGCCCTACAGAAAGTGGTTTGAATCATTTTTTTCCACTTTTCCCAAGGATGGTACAGAGCCAGCTACCAGATGCGCACAGAGAAGTTCCATGTAATGGATGCTTTCACAGCATAAGGGCTGAATTCTCTCCCGACACCCCCTTAAGAAGGGCTGGGAGGAGAGAGAAGCAGAGCAGGGGAAAATTGTGAGGTGTGCTGTGGGGAGAAAAATGCCTTGGATATCCCCTAGAAGAGATTTTCCTCAGGAAACAGCCTCCAGAGCTGCCCGTGGAAGGCAGGGACGCCCTGTGTGCACAGAGTCTCCTAGGGCAGCTCCAGGCTAGCCGGTGGCTCTTCCCCAGCTGGTACCAGGCGAGGTCTTAGCTGGATTGGGTGCTTCAGTCCCACTGCTAAGGTTTCCTGCATTTTCCAGGGACGTCTGGAAGCGGGTGAACCGCGTGAAAGGCTCTGGGGAAGGAGTAGAGCCCTGTCCAGTGCAGGGTGCGGGAGCAGTGCCCCCATCTCTGCGTGGTTGGTGTGGGCCTGGGCGATCCTTTGCTGGCTACCCCTTTCTGGCCTCTGACTACCTCCTGCTCTGGTGAGTTCTCCAGGGATGGCCCCCAGGAGGAGGGGCTGCAGGGACGCAGGTAGTTTCCTGCCACCTCAGAGGATGCCTCTCAACCCTTTCCCTCAGGGGAGCACTGTCGGGGCAGAATGCTTGCCTTGGCTTTGCAGAGGGCCATCTGTGGTCCGTGCCCTCGAGGACAAGGTCTGGTGGCTCGGCCAGCAGGCAGTCAGCGACCGCTGCCACGCCCCCTCCCTGCGCGCGGGCGCCGCTCTGGCTCTTTGTTGGGCCTTGCGCAGGACATGCTGTAGATAGAAGTGTGGGTTTGTCCTGCAGGGGCGCGGGAGGGTGGTCGGAGCCCGCAGCGGTGGGAGGGTTCTACACCCCGTGGGGCTGGAGGCTGGGGCTTCGGAGCAGCGTCCGGCGTCCTGCCTCCGCCTTCCCCGGCTGCTGGCCCGAGGGACAGTGCAGAGGCCAGCGTTCCCCGGGGCACCTGTCCTGGCTTCACTGTTGTCCACGCCAGAAGTCCCGGTTTTCCCGTCTGTGTCTCTGGGCAAGGTTGCTCTCCACGTGGCTGCTGCCTCATTTCCTGGCCTAGACCAGGAGCTCGTAGCCCTTGCGGGGGCCAGCCCCTCCGGCAGCCCAGCGCTTGGCGGGACACGTCGTCGAGCTCTCGGGCAGTGTTGTCAGCCCCGTGGGCTCTTGGGTGGGCTGTGGGGTCCGCGTGCCTGAGAATGCCTCTCGGACTATCGCTTGGTGCTTCTTCCTCTGTCACCTGGCGCCTGCACTTAGGGCCCCGTACCCCCCGATAGGGCGCGCTGGGGGTCTTCACCTCCGTGGCGTTCTCGCCAAAATCCGCAAGCTCAGTCCTCACGAGACAACGTCCGCCAGATCCCAAGTGAGGGACTCTGTGCAGGACGCCCGGCCGCTCCCTCATCAAGGGTGTCACCGTCTGAGAAATAAGGAAAGGCCAAAGACCCGTCAGATTAAGGTGACTGTGGAGACAGGGTGACTAAACACAATGTGGGATCTTGGGATGGAAAAAGGACGTTTGTGGAAAAGCTGGAGAAATTGGAATAAAATCTGCGGCTCCGTTAGTGGCGTGGTACCGGTGGTGATTTCCTAATTCCCATAAATGACCCACACATCAGCTTTTAACCCCCAGGGAAGCTGGGGGAAGGATTTACAGAAATGCTCTGTACTATCTGTGCAATGCTTCAGATCAAAGACCGTTTCCCAAAAAGTTGTTTCTCAGGGTGTAAAGGGGTGTGACATCACAGTTCTCAAGGGATCCAAGCCGCCCGTTTGTGCTGCAGAAGCTCACATGGTGTTGGGCCGGATGGCTGATCGCCAAGCTCCGCCAATAAAAAACCCTGTGTTTTGAGATAACTTAAATGTTTATCTTCAGATCAAAGGGTCTGAGCTTAACAGCACCTGTGTTTTGCTCCCACTGTCCTCTTGCTGGTGTTGACAGTACAGTTTGGCTTCTAGTCAGGGACTGGAGAGTTGGGTTGGTATTGGTATTACCAGCCTGGCTTAGCGAAAACAACCCGGCAACTCATCAGCCGGCAGAGGAAGCTGTGGAAGATAAGCAGTTGAAGTCCTGGGCCCTTGGGTCTCCTGTAGCTGGGAGGTCTTCCCCCGGGGCCCTCGGGGAGTCCCTCTCTTCTGGGTTCCTTACAACCCTCTGCTCTCAGGCTTTCCAAGGATTACCTGGGTTAAGTCATGTACTCCCTGATTCCCACAGAGCTGGAGTTCGCACGTTGACTGAAAATCACGCTAAGTCAAGCTGATCCAAGGTGTGAGACCAGGAAGTACTGTGCAAGCATGGCAGGAAGGTTAAAGGCCCCAGCCCCACATGCTCATGGAGGAGAGGAGAGCAAGCCCAGGAAAGCAGGCTTTCTGCTGGAGGGCTATCTTAGCCAGGGTACAGGGGAGCCTTGGAAATAAAAAAATGGGAAAATTCGAGAGGCAGGTGTTCCAGTGAAGATTGGATGTAAAGGCATTTTTTAAAAAAGATAGACTTATTGTAGAGAGAGTGCATGTGCACAGAGGGAGAGGGCAAGTGAGAATCTCAAGCAGACTCCCCCGCTGAGCATGGAGCCCAACGCAGGCCTCCATCTCATGACCCTGAGATTATGACCTGAGTCGAAATCAAGAGGCCGCTGCTTAACCAACTGAGCCGCCCAGGTGTCCCGGCCATGAGGGCATTGTTAAGAGCTGAGACTGCCAGTCACATCAGGCCATCCTGGGCCAGGGCCCATGGGGAGCCAGTGTGGCCTGGACACATGGGTGAGGGTGGTGCGGGGCTTGGGACTCAGGTTAGGGGAGCAGGTGGCAGAGCTGGGACACTGACCCGGACCTCTCAGAGGTAGCGTGGAGCATTGAGAGAATGGACACAGACCTGTGTTGGGGTCAGCTAGCTCCCAGTCTTTGAGCAGTGTGCCCCTCTGTAGGTCACTCCAGCTCTCCGAGCCTCAGTCTCTCCTGCCGTAAAGCCGGAGGGCTCAGGCTTTCGCTTGTTCTGTGGCTCGGATGCTTCTCATCCTTCAGTTCAGAGGATGACAACTACCACCGCGGGGACTCTTCCGCTGTCCCATCATCCAGCGTCAGCTGTGGGCTGGGCGCTGCGTGAAGCATGCTGTCCACTGTCCCAGGGATGCTCACAGCAGCTCTGGTTTCCAGTGACAAAGGTGGGGCTCACAGATGTGATGTGACCTGTCCAAGGGGACACAGCAGCCGGTCCCCAACGATCGCACACTGTTGGGTTGATGTAAGGGCTGCAAGATGTAACCAGAACGCAGGCTGGCAAGCCCAGTAAGTGCTCGGGGGCTTCCCTGCCATGGCCGTGCTGCTCCTGGGCACAGCTGTCTGGATGGCAGAGGTGTCCCAGGGGCATGAACAGCCTCCCGCCTGGTGCTGAGTCCTCAGCCTTCGGGCTGTCTATGTGCCAGTAGCATTCTCTGCGGGGCAGTGCCTTCTAAGCTCTGGGTGGCCACTTGGCCTCCAGGCGGAGCCCCATCTGGGTGCCCCAGCTTCAGGGAAGACCAGACTTTTGGGGCACATGGAAGAAGAGGCACCCAACAGGTGGGCAAGAGCCAGAGACTCCCAAGGCCAAAATGACGTCCCTGCCAACAGCCAGAAATTGCAGTTGAGTGGCTGATTGTTGTTTGCTGTTTGGAGGGACAGAGATCTGAGCCAAGTGCGCACAGACTCGGGGGCCTGCACCCTGCTGCAGGGAGAGCTCAGCTTAGAATCTGGAGCGCACCGGGAATTTGGGCCCCACCTCTAGTTCACCAGGCAAGTCACTGAACCCCTCTGACCTGCAGTCTCCTCGTCTACAAAACCAAAAATTGGCCCATGGTGGTGAACACCACTGTTACGGTCTCCTGACCTTCCATTTCTCTTCATATAGTTCCCTCCGGGGGATTGTTCCTCCTGTTTACCACAGCCTTGGGGGCACTGCTGGGGAAGCCCTGGGCAGGCAGGCTGCCGCAGCCACCCAGGCTTTCTCCCCCGAGCTGGGATGGTGTGTGGAGCGATCTGCTGTCTGAAATGGGAGGAGCCAGCCCCTCGCAAGAGCAGAGAGAGCAGGGATGGGTGTGCGCGGCCACGGAGATCCCCTGCGCTGCCGGGTGCGGGGGCTCCAAAGGGTGGCTCTCAGCACTCCTTCCAAAGGGTGGCCATCATCCCTTTGCCCACCGTGGCCTTATCTCCGTCTTCAGGGGAGGCAGCCGGTGACTGGTGCTTGCAGCCCAAGCTCTCTGGCTGGACCCCCAGAAGATCTCTTGTGCGGCATCCCTTCCCCAGAGTGAGGACTCTGCTACCCGCTTTGGAGGCTTTTTCTTTTCTTTTTTGAATTTTTATTTATTTGAGAGACAGAGGGTGAGAGAGCGCATGAGAGGGGAGAGGGGCAGAGGGAGAAGCAGGCTCCCCGATGAGCAGGGAGCCCGATGTGGGACTTGATACCGGGACTCCGGGATCGTGACCTGAGCCGAAGGCAGCCGCTTAACCAGCTGAGCCACCCAGGCGCGCTGGAGCTTTTCTGAAACAAGGTGGTGGACAGGTCCGTGAGCACGCTGAACGTTTCTTCCTGCTCTGCATTTTCTCTGGGCAGTAAAGGGAGACATCACAGTGGATCCAGGATGGAGTAACCTGGCATGAGGTCTCTAGGAGCCCCTGTTCTTGATCTGGCCCTGTTCTTGACCCGCCTCCGGTCCACGTGAGCAGGTGCCCCCGCATGGCTTCCAGAGTCTCTCCTGAAGCCCGGGTTACCGAGCCTTAACTGCAAACCACTTCTCCCCGCCGCTCTCCCGCTGACTGTAAATTGCTTTTGCCCTGATGCCCGACACAGTGAAAAACGCATTTCTAGTCCCCAGGCAGCAGTAGGTGTACTTCTGTGGCTGGAGCGGGAGCTGGCACGGAGGCCCGGGCCCCGGGAGAGCGGGAGCCTGAAGGGAAGGGCGGGCCATGGGCACCTTGTGGGGACATCGTGGGGTCTAACAGTTGGGGATGGGTGTCTGGATGTCCTGATGTCTGGAAGGAGCCCCTTGAGCAGGACAGTGGACCTCAGGCCTCAGTTTCTGTCTCTAAATGAGGTCATATAGGAGAACAGCCCCACTGAGCGAGTCCTTGTTCCCAGCTCTGTGTCACTTACCCTCACCCAGCACTGGGAGGCACCCATTTTCCACATGAGGTTCAGTGCTGGTCCCAGGCAGAGCTGTCTGAGTCGAGAGGGGCTTCTGTTACACTGTGGTCCTGGGGAGCCAGCGAGCCATCACCCCAGGTCTCCGGGCACCCGCCCCAGGGCCATCTCCAACACGGTGCCATCCACGCACCCGTGCCTGGCACGGCAGCCCCAGGGGGGTACCTACTTGCAGGGGGGAGGTTGGAGGGCTGTGTGGGGCCTTGTCATGGGTCCCCTGCCACCTGGCGAGACAGAAGTGGGAGGGCTGGTGCTGTGTTAGCTGCTGTGAGGTTTTCTTCTTGACGTTGTGTACCGGGTGCTGGGTAGCTGCTTGGTTCTTAGGAAGAAGGCAGATCTCAGGGCTGCCCCTTAGGGCAGTGTAGTTGTGGCCTGCCTTTCCCCAACTCGTTCAGGGGCCTTGCATGGAGGCGGGGCTGGTGGTAGTCCGGGGAAAACCAGGGCGGCTCCGATCCATGACTTCTTTCCTTTAAAAGTTATCACATGCCGGAGGGCGACAGCAGTTACGATGATACTGTCTGGCCAAAGTCCACTATCCAAGTTGCTTTTTTAACTTTCTATTCTTCAGGCTAAAATTAGGTGCCCGTTTTCCTTTAACTCAATAAATAGCCCCTGAGCAGCCCCCACGGATTAGATCAGGCCGTCTCCATGGTAGTTGGTGTGTCTACACATCTTATTAGACCCATACCTAGGCTGCGGGCTCGGAATGGAAGTCCTTGGGAAAAAAACAGTAGCTTTCGATTGTTGCGTGTGTCTGTTGCCAGCTGTGAGCAAGGTGTGTACACCTTGTGTACACACGATGGCATTTAAGTCCCAGAGGAGTCCCAGGAGGGGCTACTAGTATTCTCAATCCCATTTTTGAGATAAATGGGATTATCTCAAAATGGGATAAATGGGCTTCAGAGAAATTTCAGTAGCCCATCCGAAGTCCCTCAGCTGCCAGGGCATAGAGGTGTGGTCCACGTTGGGTGTGTCCCCAGAGGCTGTGCCCCTAGTCCTGGGCCACCCTGAGGACCCCGGGGTGGGAATGGGGCCCTGAGCCACCTCGGCTTTACAGGACACTGCACAGGAACCTATCATTTACCCCCAAAAGGCTGCTCGGACTGGCTCACTCTGCAGCTGAAATGCTTTTAACTCTTCATGCCACCCTCGGAGTCTAATTGGAGCCTAATTGGCCCTGATGGGCAGTTAAAGATGTGATTACTGGAACAGAGGGTGAGTTAGCACTTAACTGCATGTGGGCTGGCAGCTTGGAGGCTGGTGGGCTGGGAGCTGGGAAGGAGGCGCTGGAAGGGCTCCGGACCTTCGGTCTGCAAGCTCCTGTTCTGCCCTCCCCCCGTCCTTTGTCTGCACAGAAACAGGGAGGGATGAGCGTGGGCGGCAGGGCACCAGAGAGGACCTGAGAGGCGAACACAACCGAGCAGCCTGAGCCATCTCGGGCTCCCCCCACAGCTACCCCAGGAAGGAGGAACTCGCCCTATTCCCATTTCCAGATGAGGAGCGGAGGCTCAGAGGGGCAGGTACCCAGGGTCGCACAGCTGGTACGTGGCAGAGCCGAGATGGCCGGACCAAATCAGAGCCGCACCTGAACTGTTCCCTGCACTGTCATCCCCGCTGGCCGGCGGCCATCACATGGCACGGACCCCACACCAATAGCAGAGCTTCTTCCCAAAGGTCCCACTGAACTGAGCCTCCCTGCCTGGCTGGCATCTCCGCAGACTAAGAGGGCTGCCGGATCCCCGTCCGCTTATGTGCAGCTGAGACCCATCTTGCTGCCAAAGCTCAGAGCCTTAATGTCGACCTGCCCCCCAACCAACTGAGGTCTGGTGCCACGTCTCTGCCCCCCATCTCCACGAACGTGGCATGCGTCAGAGCTGGGTCGCACGCCTTCTCCCGACATGACTTTGCAAGGGGTCCTTGGCCAACTGGCAGCCCCTCTGTCTTCTCGCTGGCATGAAGAGGAGGTTCCAGAGCTATGGTGTGCACAGCTGGTGCCTAGGAGGCTTGTAACTCTCTTCTCCACACCCCCCTCTACGATTCTGATTCTGTAGGTCTGGAGCAGGGCCTAGACACCTGCATTTCAGCCGCGTGCTCCAGGTGTCTCGAAGGCACGTGGGGCCCACCACGTGTGGGAAGGGGATGCAGGCTTGATCTGGTCTAAAGTCTGAATTTCCATGTGGTCTAATTGAAGGCTAATTCTTCAACTTTTCTCATCCAGGGCTAAAATTAGAATCCCCAGTGTAGCTAACCTTTTCATTCACCTGTCACCATGCGCTGAACACCCACTCTGGTGCCAGGACCCGGGATGGGGAGCTGACAAGGACACAGGGCGGTCCCTGTCCCCCTGCTATAGGGTTCTCATAAGAGAGCCCTTGGCAACAGCTAGGAGGAGCGGAACACTCCATCGGGGGCCCAGGATGTAGGTACATGTGTCCTGTTTTCTGCACTTGACAGTGCTTTTCTCTCGGAGTGTTCTCAGCCTCCCCAGACAGGGGCTTGGCCCCGGCCCCCTCCTCCCCTGCCCCGTGAGCCCCGCTGCATCTCCCGCTGCAACTCAGCGTGCACAGACTGCGTTCGGGGGGCTGCTCAGAACCCCCTGCCCCGGGGGAGCCTGTTGTCTGCTGGCTCGCTCACGGTGGTGTGACAGCCCAGTCAGCTGGGGATAGGATGGGATGGGGATGGGAGGTGCTTTGGAACGGAGTCCCCCAGAGCCCTCTGCAATCAAGGGCTTTATTAATACGGATTAATGAGCATAAACAGGGTTCTTGATTTCTTCAAATAAATGGATTTTGAGTGGTTACTCTGGCAACGGGGCCTACTTCCATTCATTATCCAGGGGAGGGAGAGGGAGCGAGGAGGGATGGCTCCTCTTGTCCTTGCATTTCACAGTCTCTGAGTTTGGGGTGGGGAGAGCAGGGGCGGCATGAGGAGGGATGTCATTCAAGGGGCTCCGCTGGCCTCTTGCTATGAGGCCAGGCCCTGTGGGGAAATAAGGCAGGTCTCGTGTGGACTCTTAGACCCCCGTTCTGGGCCAGTGAGCCCGTCACCAGGGGCCGTGAGTGCAGGCAGCTGTGGTTCGGACATCGGAGGACGTACGGAGCTTGTCTGTGGTGCGCCAATCCAGGACGTGTCGTGCCCAGAGGTTTCTCAGCTGCCTGTGGCACTGGGGGGAGGGCTCTAGCTGGGAGCCAGGGTACTTTGTGGAGGGTCTCCCGGAGCTACCCTCTACCCTCTACCCTCCCCGCCTGAGCTGGGTAGCACCGGGCCCCTACCAGCTGCTCCGAATTCTCATGGCAGACACAGTGCTGATCCGGCACGAGCAGTGAGACCAGACTGAGGCCAACGGCCCAGCCCATGGAGAGCAGTCTTCGGGCTCAGCTGGGTTTCTCACCCTCGCCGTAGCAGCCCCCCCTTTCTTGGGCACTGCCTGATCTGTTTCTGCCTCCCAGGAGCAGAGGGAGGCTCAGCGAGGGTGGGCGCTGGTGCGAGGTGGCACAGCCACACACACAGTGCGGACCGGTGCGGTCCGCTCCAGAGCCCACACCCGTCACATTAGTTGTCCCTTCAACTCTTTGTTGAGTGTCTGTTCTGTGCAGGTGCTGTCCTTGCAATCAGGGAGAGCCCTAAAGTTGCTGAGCACGTGTCTGGGACTTCAGTGGCCGTCCCATCCCACCCCTCTGACCCCGGTCCCCAGGGAGGCGGTCGGTGTCCCTTGGTCAGTGTCACGCACCCCCCATGCAGAGGCAAATGCCCCCACTTCAGCTTCTGGAACGCTCAGAGGTATGGTCTTCAAAAGCCTCCTGTCGGGCTCAGATGGGGAAATGGCAAGGGAAGAGCTAACGGCCCTCGCCCTCCTCCACACTCGCCCTCTGAACCAGGCCTCCGGAGAGGAAAACCAGCAGAGGCAGGTCTGGGTCCTGCAGAGGAGCATGGCTGGGCTTCTCCCCTGTCCTGGTGGGGAGTCTGTCTTTCCAGGCAGCATTGGGTGCTTTCTCATTGTCTTCGACTGGCTCTTGCTCAGCCCTCCCCAGGACAGCCTTACCACTTGTGCAGGCCCCAGGACCTACAGCAGCAACTCGTCTGCAAGGCCCTGCAGGGACGCAAGCTTCTGTCCTGTGGAGCAGACTGTCCTGTGGACTCACACCCTTCTTCCCCCCCCACCCTCCCCCGCCTTCCCGGCTTCTCTCCTTCCCCTCTCCCTCTCCCATTCCTCTTTCTTTAACTTGACCGTCTTTTCGGGAGTTCAGCCTCAATGCCTTGCACACGTCTACACCTCATTACGCAGCACACCATGTTGAGCGCAGTTAAAATTGGGCTTCGCGATTCTTAGCTGCCATCCCAGAGAGGTGAAGACAGACCCAAGAACCGGATGCGTGAGAGCAGTCGCGTCCACCACAGTAGCTGCTTGGCGCGTGTGGCTATATCCTGACAACGAAATGAAGCATTCCGTTGATCCACCGCACCAGCCCCCTTCCCAGCAGTCAGTAGTGCTGTACGGCCTGGGGGCTTCCATCCTGCAGGAAGGTCCCCGGGACGGTGCTGGTCTGGAGGCTCCCGGGGTGGGGAAATGATGGAGGGCTGGGGGCGCGACGGAAGCCAGGTGTTCCAACTTCTGGTGGCTGTGAGGCCAGTGGCTCAGGCTTGGCTGCTGAGGCTCGGCGTGTGCCTAGAGCCACGAGACTGGTGGTGGGGCGGGGGGATTGAGGCCGGGCAGGCCCACAGGAGACGCCCACCTCCCAGCATTGTCAGTAGGATCACAAGTCCCAGCACCTGTCTGAGCGCCTCTCCCCATGCCCATCGGCGCCGGGCACCTGCAAGGGCTGACTTCACCCTGTCTTCTCCCCCGGTCTCTCTCTTTCTAAAAAAGTTGGGCCCCAGATCCCCTCACCTTTCCTTTGTCCACCGATAACCAACCACATTAATCAGCTTCGTGTATTCTTTTATACAGAAAATAGGTGAATAAGCAAATACATATGAATATTCTAATTCATTCCCCTCCGCACACGCTCCTTGCTCTTGCTCAGAGGCCTCTCCCCTGCAGTCGGAGGCCACGCCCTCTCTCCTTTTCTCGTCGGGGCATCCCTCCCCACTGATGTGCTTGGCTGGTCCCTCACCCATGAATATTTGGGGGCCTCTTCTCTTTGCCGGATACATACAGGCGGCAGTGGAAGGCCTGCACGTCTGCCGTCTGGACCATGAACAAGTTCATCTTCAGGATTAATGTCCAGAGATGGAATCGCTGAATAAAACAGGACCTGCCTTCACACGTTGGCTTGCTTGCGGCAGCAGAAGTGGTAACAGTCAGCTTAGCCCCCTGCTGGCCTATCTCAGCCTGCCTGTCTGCCCACAGCCCCACTACTGGGCGTGCTGCTAGCTTTCTGGCTTATTCTCAGTCGGAGACAGGCTGACGGTGTATCTCAGTCTAGTGTGATTTGTGGCTCTCTAATACTGACTGGTCTGAGCATCTCCTTACGTGGTCAGGGGTCCTTTCTGTTTATGTTTCCTTCATCGAATCAGTGTCGCTTTCTACCTGATAATGGACCGAAGCCCTTTTTTTCTCCTTCTTACTTGGAAAAAAAAATTAACAATGCAGGATAGTGCGGAGAACAGTTCAGGCAAAGCTCTAGAGCCGTGCTGTCCCACAGAACTTTAGGGGAAGATGGGAACGTTCCAGAGCTGTGCCCTCCCGTAAGGCAGCCCCGGCCAGGTGTGCCTATTGAGCTCTTGAAATGTGATTAGTGCGACTGAAGAATTGAATTTTAAGTTTCGTTTAATTTTAGTTCATTTCAGTTTCAAGGTCAGTAGCCACAGGTGGTTAGTGGCTCCTGTACTGGACGTCGCAGGTCTGGAAGCATTGATTTAGGTAGCTGGCGGGCCCCTGCTCCAGGACACTGAACCATTCTCAGTGCTTCAGGACCCTCCAGGACACAGGTTGTTGGCAGCCACGCAGGCCATGCAGGCTGCAGTCGCAAAGATGCAGTGACTTTGAACAGAATGTTAGGAGGGCGATGGGATGGTAGCCAGTGTTCGAATCTAGGCCCCGCCCCTTCCTAGCTGCGTAGCCTTGAACATATTACTTGACCTCTCTGAGCAGGCTTCCTAACCTGTGAAATGGGGTGCGGGGGCTGGGGGGTGTATCATTACCATCTGCTTTTAAGTGTTTGAAGATTAAAAGAGATAATTTAGTAAAGTGCACTTGAACCCTGGCAGGGGCCGGGCCCACAGGAGGTACAGACACAATTTTCTAGATTCGTCCTGACCCCAGTTCAGTTAATGAGCCAAGAGGAGTCTCAGTGCTCCCGGCGCCTGCTGGATATTTTCTTATTTATTTTTCCCTAAAACCCCTAAGGCATAGCTGCTGTCCTTGGCCCTACTTGGCAGGTAGGCACAAAGGGAAGTGGAAACAGAGGTTAAATAACTTGCCTCAGGTCACACAGCTAGGATGTGGCAGTCTGGGCTTCAGATTCATGTCTTGCTCCCTCCTGAGTGTGCTCCACGGACCACTGTGCTAACCACTCTGTGGTTGACAGGCGGCCTCAGCGTGTATTCTCAGAGGCAGTGGCTCTCAAAGTGGTCTAGGGACCAGCAGAATCCCCATCATCTCAAAAGGTGTTAGAATGGTCAATTCTTGGGACTCAGACTAGAACAACAGAAACTTTGGGAGGGGCCAGCCACCTGTGTTCTGATAAGCCTGCCAGGTTGATTCTTGGGCCCTAGAGCTTGAGAAGTGTAGCTCATGGTGGGGCCTTCAGAATGTTGGCTTTGAGTTCCACTGGGGTTCATGGCTTCTGCTTTCTCTGCTGGCCCCGTACAAGCCCCTCCCGAGCCCAGCATCTCCCTCTTGCCCTGGTGGCTCTCTGAAACCATGTTCCTACAGTGCCCTCCTCTCCAGAGCTGCTTGTGGATGTGAGAGGTGGGTGATCAGTGAGGGCTGGCCCGGCCTGTGTCCCCTCCGCTGCTGGCCCAGCTCTGGGCTGGGTACCACAGACCTACTCTCTGCAACAGGGCTTGCTTCTCGGGCTGTTCTCTGCCCTGTAAGTAGCCCCGTGGAAAGCATGGTGGACAGCGACGTTACTACTCTGTCCTTTGCAAAGGGCTGCATCTCTCTGGCTGATGACTCAGTGTGACTGTCAGCCTCAAACGACAGAGATCAGGGGCCCTAATGAGAAGGCCTGCCACCCCTGGAGCTCCTAGACCCTCAGGGGAACAGATGCGGGCTCCAGACAGCCTGGGGAGGCTCCGGTGTGGTCTCTGCAGAGCTCAGAAACCGGGAGCCCGGGCCTCGCCCCAGGCTGTGAACTCAGCTGCTAGCCAGCAGCTAGGCGTTGAGTGTTTTGGAAATGGCCTCAAATGATTCTTGTCCTATCCCTGCTTTACTGAGATACAACAACTGACATATAGCCCCGTGTAAGTTTAAGGTGTGCGGTGTGACTGATGCACGCATAGATCACAAAGCAGTGACCACTATAAGTGAGTTCACACATCTGCTGCCCCAGTTACTGGTTTTTGTTGGGGTGGTGAGAACATTTAAGATCTACTCTCACAGCAACTCACAAGTGCACAATCCAGAAAATGGTTAGCCACCGTTGCCAGGCTGCACGCTAGATCCCCAGACCCTACCCGTCTTCCGGCTGGAAGCTTGGAGCCCCGGGCCACCATCTCCTTCGTGCCCCCACCTCCCAGCTCCTGGAAGCCCCCCACACTCTCAGTTCCTACGAGCTCGGCTTTTCTGGATTCCACATCTAAGTATTGTACAGCATTTGGATTCTCTATTTTACTTAGCATAATGCCCTCAAGGTCCACCCGTCCTGGCAAATGGCAGGATTCCCTCCTTTTTTATGGCTATCTGTATCTACTCCATTTTCTTATCTGTGGATCCACTGATGGATC
Source organism: Taxidea taxus jeffersonii (assembly GCA_003697995.1). Lineage (NCBI taxonomy): Eukaryota > Metazoa > Chordata > Mammalia > Carnivora > Mustelidae > Taxidea > Taxidea taxus. Next base: position 1,530 of record RCUC01124808.1, on the reverse strand, counting down.
CTTAGGTCATTCTCGTGTCCATGGCTACTGTGGACAGCGCTGCAATGGCCGTGGGGAAGCAGGGTGCTTGCGAGAGAGTGACTTCATGATTCTGCCGTGCAGCCATGGCTGGAAACCACTGCAGGAAAGCAGCGCGTCTCATTCTTGAAGAGAGGCTGGGATAGCCTGGAGATGCTGTTTCAGAGGTGGGTCCTGGCTCAGGACTGTGAAGTTGCACCCCAATATCTGATTTAAAAAAAGTCACCCATCACTTGGCAATGACCCCATGTGTCTGTATCAGCAGCTTTCCTGTTTGATTCGGTGATGGCGCTATTTGGTAGCTTATTAAAGGGCAGTGCATTTTTCCTTAGGAGATTTCATCAGCAGAAAGCCAATTACCAGCACTTCCTTAGAGAATTTTAACATTTATGCCAATTTTCCATGTAAGGTATTTTCGATTCATTCGCATGACTCCATATTTGGCAAGATGATTCTCGGGGAATGGGCTGTCCACAAAGAAGACTTCTGGCCAGCCCTGGGGAGAGAAACCACACAGGTAGGTCTTTGGGTGAGCCCCTGACTGTCCCAGAGCAACCCCTGCCCCCAAAGTTATCAGGCTCTGCCTTCACTTCTTTTACTTTTGGAGAATCTACTGCTAAATGTGTTTGAAAACTAGATCTTCTTATTCAAATGCTGTAGTTGACAGCCAGAAAAATATGAGGCTCAGAGAAGTTAAGCGACTTGCGTAAGGTAGCACAGCCAGGCCATTAGACCAGAGAGATGCTGCAGGCCCTACATTGCTGACTCACCAGCAGAGTCCAGCCCATGGCTAAGCAGCCCCCAGTGCACCACGGGCTGATGCACCCCCAGGCAATCCCTGATGCACTATCCTGGCGGTGGGATCCCTGGGTTGCAGACAGACTGCCCAGAAGAAACGCAGACTGGGGGCGCGAGCTGTGAGGTTGGGACCCAGCACCCTCACTCTCCCACTCCCCTAACAGCATGACCATCTCCCCCTGCGCTGTCTCCTACATGGCAGTGCCAAGGAAGGGTCAAAGGTCATTTCTTAAGACCCATTGAGGCATTCGGAGGCGAGAGAACAGAGATGCCTATGCCTGCCCTTCCTTTGCTGCCTTATTCTTTAAATATTCTCCTGCTCCTCTGAATACCCAAATGCGCATCGGGGAGCAGGACACCCCGTTAGGAGTTTGTGGGCTCCGGGCCTCTGCCTCGGGCTGGTCAGCAACTTTCTTGTCCATTGAAGAGATGAAGCAACTGAGCCCCAGAGGGTCTGGATTGGAGGGAGGCAGGTCTGAACGTTGTTTGGGGTGGAGGGTTGGGGCTGGACTAGTGTTTCCAGCTGTCCTTCACATCTGGCCATCCCTTCCCCTCCCCTGGTCTCCAGTGGATGGCAGAGTGAGGAACAGCTGGACAGAGCAGGTGTCAAAAGCCAGAAATGGAATGGAAATGACTGGGAACCTTCTGTTGGGGTTTTGGGGATGGAGCCGCTGCTGGGGCGTGGGGCTGGACCAGTACCCCCTGGCTGAGCTC
>RCUC01124807.1:0-62073 GCA_003697995.1 Taxidea taxus jeffersonii | reverse complement strand
AAAAAAAAAAAAAAAAAAAGTATCAGAGGGGCACCTGGGTGGCTCAGTTGGTTAAGCCTCTGCCTTCAGCTCAGACCCTGATTTCCAGGGTCGAGTCCCACATCGGGCTCTCTGCTCAGCGGGGATCCTGCTTCTCCCTCTCCCTCTGCCATTGCTCATGCTTATGATCGCTCTCTCTCTCTCTCTCTCCATTAAATAAATAAATAAAATCTTTAAAAAAAAGGATCAGAGAACACAAGGTCACCTCTGTCTCTCAGAGTCTGGTATTCAGAACTGACACATTATAACCCATAATCCTAAACATCCATTCCCACAGTTCACCCTCAGATTCCAGGGCCATATTTTTTTATAGGCCTTGTCCTATGCCCTCTGATCTCAAAATGAAGGCTGATTGCAGCTGAATGACATGAAATTGTATGGGATATATCTTTGCTGACTTCAAGACACTGCTTTGACTTTGGGGGGAGATCTGAAACATGGAGGCATTTAAGAGAAAAAACAAATTAATTCATTCTCAAATCTTTTCTCTCCAAGTGAATACAATAGATTCTTGTATTAACCAATGATGCCAAAACTTCTCTTCATGTTCCAGCTCAGAGGGATTAGTTCTGGGTACCCACAAATTACCATTGTACTGGCAACACTTGTATATTGGCCCTTAGGAATATATATCTAGTAATATTAACGAGCTCATGTTACTCTTACATGATACACATGCAGGCTTGGATGTGACATTCATGAAACATGATACTATTTTTTAACACCACTGCATGACTCTAGATATTGCTTTAAGAGACTAATAAATCACAATTATATGTAATAGTCACTTATATGACGCCAAATGTGATATTGTGTGAACCTTTGCCCCCCCCGAACAAAAACTACTTCAAAAGTGTAGACTGTGACCATAAAGAACTTTTAGCAATACTTTCGACAATTTATTTCACTTCTATTTTTTTCACGCACACAATCAAATGGCTCTCTCAAAGTGTGTCTGCAACTGCCTGAGAATTCCAAAACCCTTTCCTGAAACCCACAACATCAAATTTATTTTCTTAGTAATACAGAAATAGTATTCTTTTCATGGTGCTAACACTGGCCCAAATGGCACAAGAGCAGTGACAGATATGACTGCTGGGACCTCAGCACAAATTAACTGATGGCATGAAATCTAGTAGTAATCACTGTATTCCTCACCACTGTAACCTCACATTTAAAAAAAAAAAAAAGGAGGGGGACGCCTGGGTGGCTCAGTCAGTTAAGCATCTGCCTTTGGCTCAGGTCATGATCTCTGGGTCCTGGGATTGAGCTTCATGTTGGGCTCAGCAAAGAGACTGCTTCTCCCTCTCCCTCTATCACTCCCCCTGCTTGTGCTCTCTCTCTCTCTCTCTAAAAAATTTTTTAAAAATTAAAAAAAAAATAGGGGCACCTGGCTGGCTCAGCCTGGCTGGCTCAGTCAATGGAGCTTACAATGCTTAATCTTGGGGCTGTGAGTTCGAGCCCCACATTGGGAGCAGAGATTACTTAAAAATAAAATCTTAAAAAAAGAAAAAGAAGAAGAACACAGGCATACCTCAGACCACCACAGTAAAAGCAATATCACAATAAAGTGAGTCAAATGAATTTTTTGGTTTCTCCGTCCATATAAAATTTATGTTTATGCTATTAAGCATGCAATACCATTATGTCCAAAAGAATAAGGTACATAATAGCATAATTTAGAAATCCTTTATGGCTAAGAAATGCTAAACATCATCTGGGCTTTCAACAAGTCATAATGTCTTTGCTGGTGGAGGGTCTTGCCTCATGTGGACGGCTGCCGACTGATGGGGGTGGCGGTTGCTGGAGGTTGAGGTAGCTGTGGCAGGTCTTTAAAGTATGACAACAATGACATTTGCCACATTAGTTGACTCTTCCTCTCAAGAAGGATTTCTCTGTAGCATGTGATGCTCTTTGATAACATTCTACCCACAACAGAATTTCTTCCAAAATTGGAGTCTGTCATCTCAGACCCTGCCACTGCTTTATCCACTGGGTTTCTGTCCTATTCTCAATCCTTTGTTGTCATTTCCAAAGTCTTCACAGCATTTTCTCCAAGAGTAGATTCCATCTCAGGAAACCACTTTCCTTGCTCCTCCATCAGGAGCGACTCCTCATCTGTTCAAATTCTAGCACAAGATTGTAATATTCAGCCACGTCTTCGGGCTCCACTTCTCACCCTTGTTCTCTGTTCTCTAGTTGTTTCCACCCTCCTGTAGGTTCTTCTTCCACTGAAGTCTCAAACCCCTAAAAGTCATGCATGAGGGTTGGAATCAACTTCTTCCAAACTCCTACGAATGCTGAGTTTTAATTTCTTCCCATGAATCACGGATGTTCTTAATAGAATCTAGACTGGTGGATTCTTTCCAGAAGGTTTTCAATTGACTTTACCCAGATCCATCAGAAGAACCACTCTCTATGGCAGCTTTAGCCTCATGAAAAGTTATTTCTTAAATAAGAAGACTATAAAGTCGAAATTACTCTTTGATCTATGGGCTGCAGAATGGATGCTGCATTAGCAGTCATGAGAACATTAATTTCATTGTCCCTCTCCAACTGTGCTCTTGGGTGACCAGGTACACTGTCAATGAACAGTCATATTTTGAAAGGAATTATTTTTCCTGAGCAGTAGTTCTCAAGATGGGTCTTCAAATATTCCATAAATCATGATGTAACCAAGGATACTGTTATTCAGGCTTTGTTGCTCCTTTTACAGAGCACGAGCACAGTAGATTGAGCATCATTCTTAAAGGCTCTAGGATTTTCAGAACGGTAAGTGAGCACTAATTTCAACTTACAGTCACGAACTGCGTTAGCACCTAACAGAAGAGTCAGCCTGTCCTCCGAAGCCTTAAAGCCAGGCATTGGCTTCTCTCTCATAACAGAAGTGCTTGATGGCATCCTCTTCCAGTAGGAGGCTGTTTCACCTACACCGAAAACCTCTTGCTCAGTGCAGCCGCCTTCATTCATGATCTCAGCTGGGTCTTCTGGAAGAACTTGCTGCAGCTTCTGTTTCAGCATCTGAAACAGACACTTGCACTTCTATGTTATGGAGATGGCTGCTTTCCTTAAACCTCTTAAACCACCTCCGCCAGCTTCAAATGTTTCTTCTGCAGCTTCCTTACCCCCTCGGCCTTCACAAAAGAAGTAAGTAGTAAGAAGAAGAGAAGTAAGGTCTTGCCTTGGATTAGGCTTTGGCTCAAGAGAATGTTGTGGCTCGTGTGGTCTTCTATCCAGACCGTTTAATATTCTCTATGTCAGCAACAAAGCTGTTTATCTTTCTTATCATTCATGTACTCACTGGAGTAGCACTTTTAATGTCCTTCAAGAACTTCTCCTTTGCATTCTCAACTTGGCTAAATGGTGCAAGAGGCCCACCTTTTGGCCTATCTTGTCTTTGGACATGTCTTCCTCACTAAGCTTAATCATTTCTAGCTTTTGACTATAAGAGACATGTGACGCTTCCTTTCACCTGAACCCTTAGTGGCCACTGTCAGGTTACTAACTGGCCTAATTTCAATACTGTTGTGTCTCAGGGAGTAGGGAGGCCCAAGGAGAGGGAAAGAGAAGAGAAACGGTCAGCAGAACAGCCAGAACACATAGAGTGATCAGTTAAGAACCCCCTCTTATGTGGGATGCAGTTCATGATGCCCCAGAACAATTACAATAGTCACATCAAGTATCACTGATCAAGGATAACCATGACAAATATAATAATAATGAAAAAGTTTAAAATAGTATGAGAATCACCAAAATGTGATGCAGAGACACGAAGTGAGCAGATGCTATTGGGAAAATGGTGCCCACAGACTCACTCCATTCAGGCTCACCACACTTACCACAATGAATTTCACATCGGCTCTACTGAAGAATATAAAGAACCATTATCTGTTCTGAAGTGGAGGTGAAAATATTAAGCCCTAGTGCCATTAAAAATTTCTTTAATATTAGATTACCTCAATTTTCTACAAATAATAGAGTAACAAACAGTAACAATTCCTAATTCTTTTTTCTAATACACTAGTGGGAAAAAGCAAAGGTCCCAGACTGTGGGATTGCACCAAACATTACCTGCCAGTGCTGACAGCATAGACGGCTGAGCTTATAACCTGGTAGAGTGGGCCCTAAGGACTCAGGAGGGCCCTGTTAGCCCCCTTTCCCTTGTCACACCATCAGACCTAAAATTCCAAGACTAGAGATTGATAGGCTTAACATTAAAATAAGAATACCCCTGAGAGAGGTGAAACATTTGAGTTCTTCTGCCTTTTGCAACTAGTGGAATTGAGTTTATTGATTTCTTTCCCAAAGACGTGGGGCCTAGGAAACTTTGCTCCCTCTGCCTGGATATCCTAAGCAGTTTCACTCAGGGATCCTGTTGCCTCCCCACGTACTTGGGGAAGAGAGTCTAGGCCCTTGTACTCTATGCACCCACCTCTCTCTTCCCTCTTCCCACCAAGCACTGGGATTGGGGAAAAATGGGAGGCTGTATTTTTAGTCTAGGGTAAAGTGTTCCTCTCTATTATTTCTGGCCTAGACAAGTTTCCTTTCCCACAATCCACTTCATAATCTATTCATAAAGTTATGGGAACAAGATCAAGAATTTTCGTTCTGAGGGCACTTGGGTGGCTCTGTCAGTTAAGTGCCTACATTTGGCTCAGGTCATAATCCCAGGGTCCTGGGATTGAGCCAGCATTGGGTTCCCTGCTCAATGGGGAGTCTGCTTCTCCCTCTCTCTCTCTCTCTGCCCCTCCCACCCCCACACCCACTCTCTCTCTCACTCAAATAAATAAAATCTTTAAAAAAATTTTTCTCATTCTCTTGTCTTCTATATCCCTTCCTTGAAGCAAAGGACACAAAACAAAACAAAATCCATGATAATGTGCTCTATGATGTCATAATTCATCTATAACATGACTGCCATGAACTCCAGTCCTCCATCTGGCCCCTATTCTCAAACAAGGATAGGTTAATTGTAGCAGCCTCCTAGGAAGGGTGGATGAATGACATGAAAGTAAGAGTAAGGCTGAATGGGAAGATGGTAGGCAACTCCAGATCAGAGAGCAGGAAAGAAGTCAGACCTCCATCAACAAACCTGGAAATTTCCACCATCACCGTTGTAGTCCCAGAAATCCTAGCCAGGAACAGGACTCAGAATGGCCCCCACTGATAGGTCAGCTGTAGTGAACCACTACCATCAGGTTGTATAGGCAGACCCATGGAATTCCTGGGGAGCTAGCCAAGCAAACTCACACCAGGCACTTCCTCACTCATGAAACAACCCTACCCCACAGTCGGTAACTGATGGTTGTTTTGGTTTTTTTGTTACTTATGCTTTGAGACCCTCCTCTTCCTATTCTTTGTGGTAGATATTCACTGTAGATATTACTGATCCTGCCTCATTAGGGAAAGGGGAAAGGAAAGATACAGGAATAAAATAAATATATGTCTTTATCTCAAATAATATCCTCCTGCAGAGAATGTAGGAGATCGGGTAGCATTTGGTCACTCAGATACCACATGGCGATGCCTTGGACTATGGTTGTGGCAGTGGGACAGAAATGACAGGGATGTATACCGAGCGTCATATTGGAGCTAGACTCAACAGAACCAGAGGTTGGTTGGATAGAGCTTATGAGAAGCAGGAAGGGTCAAAGAGAACCCGCAGGTTTCTGGCTTGTGCATCTGGGCAGATGGTGGGGTCATTTAGTGAAATAGGGAACACAGGGAAAGAGGGGGTTTCAGCTGGGAGAATGATGTGTTCCTCTTTGGACCATTGGTTTTGAGATGCCTGTGGGCCATCTTAGCAGATTTCGAGGACACAGCTGCCCATCAGAAGAGGAAGCAGCAGGCCATGTCAGGAGTGGCAAATGGGGCCAGCCAGGCGGATGCCTCTAAAAGATGGGCCCGGCTGATTGGTAATTAAGTAAATTGGAATGGGGGCATACATCTCCATTACAGTGGCTGCAAGCCATTAACACACCCTACAGCACTCTTTACTTAACGCCTTCTCTCAAACAAATAGCACATCTGGCAAGTTAGTGCCAATTCCATGGCCATAAGGGTCTGCAAATCAAAACCTGTCTCTCAGTAACATGCAGAGTGAAACAAAATGGCATTCAAAGGGGCTAAGTGATGTTCATGGCTGTTCATGAACCTCATAAACTGTCTGATTGTCATGGTTCATTAACCAACCCGCCTTGCTCAATCCATAATCCCAAACCCTGGATGAGGTTTGCTAGTGTCACATTCCAGGGGAAGTCACAGGACCAATTTAGCAGGATGCTGATTAATAAACTCGTAGCCATGTATCGTCCATCACTTCATCAACAGCAACTGCCCTCAAGGGACACAGAGCTTGACAAAAAGAATCTCCTTTTTCCCAAAACTGAAACCTAATGTAAGCTGAAAAATATGTTGATCCCCTTTATAGGGCAGGGATAGAAGTATGTCTGTATTGCAAAGTAACCTAAGCTAATTTGATCAACAGATTGTCAACAGATTGTCAGATTAGAAGGAAGGAAGGCTGTCACTCCACAAACTCGCTACCAGGTGGATGATACAATAGAAATCTCAAACCCGATGTTGCCACAGATGCGAATTTATTAGTCATCAGAAGCAAAACCTGGTCACCCCAAGAGATCCTGGGATCAAGTCCAGCATCAGGCTTCCCACTCAGCAGGGAGTCTGTTTCTCCCTCTGCCCCTCCCCCTCCTTAGGCAAGAGAGCGCACGCGCGTGTGTGTGTTCTCTCTCTCTCTCTCTCTCAAATAAACAAAATCTTTTAAAAAATTAAAAAACAGGGCACCTGGGTGGCTCAGTGGGTTAATGCCTCTGCCTTCGGCTCAGGTCATGATCTCAGGGTCCTGGGATCGAGCCCCACATCGGGCTCTTTGCTCAGCGGGGAGCCTGCTTCCTCCTATCTCTGCCTGCCTCTCTGCCTACTTGTGATCTCTGTCTGTCAAATAAATAAATAAAATCTTTTAAAAAAATAAAATTAAATTAAAAATTAAAAAACATAAAACACTAGTGCTAACCTTCTTGGAATGTAGATTTCCAGTTAGCGGGCTCAAAGTGTTAATTAAACTACCCTGCCTAAAAGGTGTATTCTTCATTAAAGCATCTCAAAATGTTAATTTAAGGCCCAAGGACTTAGATTTACATTAACTTAGACCCCTATACATCACATACTGAAATTTTTTGAGAGAGATAGTGCAAGCAGGGAAGGGCAGACAGAGAGGGAGCGAGAGAACCCCAAGCAGGCTCCGAGCTCAGCACAGAGCCCAGCGCAGGGCTTGATCCCACACCCCTGAGACCATGACCCAAGTGGAAATCAAGAATTGGACGCCCAACCGACTGAGCCACCCAGATGCTCCTCACATACTGAAATATTTTTAAGTGAAAATCATAGGTAGACAATAAGACATTTGGGTTTTTATTTTTGTCCTTGCTTTGATGTTAAAAATAAAACCAGAACTCATAGCATGGGCTCTGTTCCAATCACTTTTACTATGTAACAAAACTTAATAAACTTAAAACTTAATAGAACTTGATGTCAAGCATGGTGATTACAGTTAATACTGTGTTATATACTTGGAAGTCACTAAGGGAGTAGATCTTAAATGTTCTCACCACAAAAGTACTGGTAATCATGCTGTGTGAGAAAGTGTTAGCTAACAGCTCTGAAGGCAACCATCTTGCAACACACTAGTGTACCAAATCAACATATTGTGCACCATAACCTTACACAATATTATATATCAGTTATATCTCTGGGGGAAAAACACTAATCGTCATCTATTTTGTTCACAAATCTACAAATTGGTTGTGGCCAGTTGGAGGCAGAAACTCAGCTCTGTTCCACAGCACCTGGGGCCTCAGCCGAAGGACTTGGAACAGCAGGATGGGGAGTCAGGTCCAGAATCCTAGGAAGGCTTCTTGACTCACCTCTCTGATACCTGGGCGAGGAAGACACAAGCATGGGCTCAGCTGACACGTCAATCTAGCATCTATACATGGCCGCTCCACTTGTCAACATTTTGGACTTCTGACAGAATGGTGGATGGGTTTCCAGAAGGAACATCCCCAGAGTGAGTGTTACAAGAGAATCAGAGAGCATGGCCTTTCCAGACCTCTGCTCAGAAATGACACAGCCTCATATCCACAATGTTCTGTAGTGACAAGCCACCCCCGATTCAAGGAAGCAGAATGAGACCTCGGGAGCCTCTAGAAGGGCAGTGGTTGATCACACTGCAGAAGAGCATGGGGGAGGGGAGACGGTGGCACAGCCAACCATTCAAAAAAGCAATCTGCCTCAGGCTAGGACTAAAAATGAACAATACGCGGTCACTGGGTCTTTGTCCTGAAAGAACTCATAATTTAATTGTGGAAACAGAAAAAGAAACGAATAATTACAATACAGGATGGTGGTAGATCAGGGATCAGCAAACTGTGACTTGCCTCCTGTTTTGTAAATACATTTTCCCGGAACATAACCATGCTTACTCATTTACATATTATCTTTCATACTATGCTGACAGAGCCATGTAGTTATGACAGAGACCATATGGCCTACAAAGCCTAAAATATTTACTTTTTGGTCCATTAGAGAAAAAGCTTTCTAACCCCTATAATAGATTATTTAAAAAGGAAGGAAGGGAGGGAGGGAGGGAGGGAGGGAGAGAGGGAAAGAAAAAAAGCTTCGGCAGTGATGAGGAGGGGAAAATTAACTTTTTTTTTTAAGGTTTTATTTATTTATTTGTGAGAGAGAGACAGTGAGAGAAATCATGAGAGGGGAGAGAGGGTCAGATGGAGAAACAGACTCCCTGCTCAGGGAGCCTGATGTGGGACTTGATCCTGGGTCTCCAAGATCATGACCTGAGCCAAAGGTAGTTGCTTAACCACCTGAGCCACCCTGGGAAAATTAACTTTTTATTGGAATGTCAAAGATACAAAAAGGGTAAAATTTAGACTGAATTTTATTCAATGATTTATTCTTATTTGCCTTGTCTGAGAAAAGATTCAGGGCGGTTGATAAGGATGTGGAAAGGATAACTAGGCGTTCACCAGCAGTGGTGTTGGAGAAGGGACATTCCAGGCAAAAGGAACAATGCACATACAACATGTCTGAGGAAATGAAAAGGTGGTCTGTTCAGAGAACTATAAAGAAATCAGTGCAGTGGACCATGTGGTGGAGGCTCCAGAGCCAGAAAGGAGTGAGAGGTCACGTGATACCAAGAAACAGGAAGTCTGGAGCCCAAAATCTCTCAGGAGGACCATGATGAAGACTGGGCCCAGGCAGACCAACAAGAATGCAGAAGCAGGGTTATGTCCAGACACTCGTGGGGATCATTCCCTTATTTCCTCAGCTGTCTCATTTGTGACCTCATCAGAGATGTCTTCTGTAATCAACGTGTCTAAAATAGCAACTCCCTTCTATTAACCTGTGTTCCCTTACCTTGCTTTGTTTGTTTTCCTAGCCATTGATACAGCCACCACTATGCATTTACTTGTCTGTTGCCTTTTCCCCCCATCAGATACAAGTTTCAAAGAGCATGGTCTTTCTCTGTTTTTTTTTTGTTGCCATTACCCCAGTGTCGGGCAGCAATAGACTAATTTCTTGAATGAATGAATGAATGAATGAACGAATGACCAAACAACTAGGAAAATATCAAAAAGCAGAGTGACCACAATTCAGAAACTAACTGGATGTGGGATGTGGGAAGGGGGAAGCATGAGGGTCACTCCAAGATTTCTAGTTCAGTTGACTGGGTAGATGTTGATGCCATCAACTAAGGGAAGTAAGAAAGTTGTGGTGGGGAACGAGGCATTGGGTGAGAAGACTGCAAGTTTGATTTTAGACTGTTGGGTTAAAGGGGCCTCATAAAACCATTCAGAGTAACTATTCAGTTGACAACTGGGAATTTGAAAATTATGTTTAAGAGAAAGGAAATGAGTGTGAAGATCTGAGATTACCTGAGTATAGATGATAGGTGATACCATGGCAGGATATGAGATTTTTTTCTTTTAAAGGCTAAAAAGAGGAAGAGAGCTGGTGACTATATTTGGAGAGAGAAAACATCCTTTAAGAGGTTGGTGGAGAAAAAGGAACCAAGGAGACTTAGGGTATAGTCAGAGAAGAAGAGAACCAGAGAATAGCTAGTGCCAGGTGGGCCAAGAGAACACGTTTTTCAAGAGAGAGAATAGCCAACAAATTCAGATGCTGGAGAAGGCTTCTGATAGAAGGATGAGGAAGAGGATCCCCAAAGAGATCCAAAATGTTCCATGGTGACTCTTATTGTTGGGGTATATTTCTCAATTAGAGATTCAATTTCTTCTGCCATCATCAGAGAAATAAGATTCATCGATCTAGAGACCAAAATTCTACCTCTGTGTTGACAGCCTATGTTGTCTCTGTGACCAGGTAAATCCCTGGTAGAGGGAATGTTCGTTCAAATCATGTTAATAACACAACTCCAACTACGTGGGCTGTCCACATCATCAGGGTGTCCACTCACTAGCTAATGAGCTCCTGTCTTGGGTAATTAAAAAAACAATATGGAGTTATTGTTTTGAGTATGAATCACAGCCACAAATAGATTTGCTTCAGTCCTTAATTGATGTAAACAAAGTATTTCAAGGGACCCAGCAGTGAGTTCTTGGCTAAAGGTGGTAATTTCCTCTCTGAATCTTAACCCATGTTTTTATTTACTCTCCTTTTGCCCTTTTCAGATTCACTTGCACCTTAATATGACATCTATTCTCCCCATACCCCCAAAACTGTTCTCTCCACGTCATGACCAAACACTTCCTGATGAAATTCAATGACCTATCAGCACCTTCTTCTGCTGCTTCTTAACCTGGTTGGTCACCAGCCACCTTTATCCTCACTTGGAAGGCCCTCCTCCTTTGGTTTCTCTGCTATCAGGTTCTCCTGGTTTTTCGGTTGCTCTGTATATTTCTTTTGATTTCTTTGAATGGCTGGATTTCTTCCTTCTGCCCCTAAACTATAGTTGTCTCCTAAAATCTGGTCTTCATTTTCCCGGCCTTCTACTACACTCATCCTTGTCTCCTCCACTTCTCTGTTCTCCTTCTGCTTTCCAGCTGGTCGTATGGTTTATATTTCCTGTGATGGTCATCATTGCATGGAACATCAGTATATGTAGTTATATACAAAATATTTCCTAAATGTATTGATAAGAATGCCGCCTGTTTAAGACTGCGGCCAGCTCAGGTTGTCTTTTTTTTTTTTTAAGGATTTTATTTATTTGAGAGAGAATGAGTGAGAACATGAGCTGGGGGAGAGGCAGATAGAGAGGGAGAAGCAGGCTCCCTGCTGAGCAGGGCGTGTGATGCGGGACTTGATCCCAGGACCCCGAGATCATGACCTGAGCTGAAGGCAGATGCTTAACTGACTGAGCCACCCAGGTGTCCCTGAGGTTAGAGAACAGAGAGAGATAGAGAGAGAAAGGCAGAGGAAGAAGCAGGCTCCCCAATGAGCAGGGAGCCCGATGTGGGACTCGATCCCAGGACCCTGAGATCATAACCTGAGCTGAGGCAGACGCTTAACCATCTGAGCCACCCAGGTGCCCCTGAGGTCATCTTTTTATATTAAAGTCAAAGATGATATTCTGACTTATGATATAAACAAAGCATTTTGAGACAATATCCTCTCATCTGAGGATGAGATTGGGCAGAGTTTAATTCACCCTGGGGACTAGACAAGTTCAATTAAGAAAGCACTGACTCAGAGGGAAGATTTATATTAAAATTAAATAACTTTAGGGGTGCCTGGGTGGCTCAGTCGTTAAGCATCTGCCTTTGACTCAGGTCATGATCCCGGGGTCCTGGATCATCCAACTCCCTGCTCAAAAGGAAGCCTGCTTCTCCCTCTCCCGCCCCTTCTCCCCCACTTGTGTTCCCTCCCTTGCTGTCTCTGTCAAATAAATAAATAAAATCTTCTAAAAAATTAAATTAAATTAAGTAACTTTAGGGCACAATGCTAGGTGCTCATTTACATATATTAACAAGGGAATTGCATGAAGCCAATTAAAGCTACTTCTGCAATAGAATTCACTACAGAGGTTAAAGTTCATTATTTCACACATTTTAAAATAAGAATTTAATTCACTTAATGCTACATATGTTTATTTTGCTATATTTAAAGTTTATCTTTTGTCTGTACCCTTTAAGACTTCTTTAAATAAATCTTTTCAAATCAAAAGTGAATACTATACATTTACAATGTCACCAAATTTTCAGTCATTCCTATCAGATATTAAGTTTATCTGGCAAATCCTCCAGCCAAAATAAAACATATATTTGCTTAAAGGAACAGAATGAAGGGTGAAGTCAGTCGATCCCCGTTAAAAATAAACTTGAACCCCAAATATAGTAAGTGATATTCAAGGTGTTGGTCCTTCAAATGCAATCATTTCCTAGTTTTCCCATTTCTGCCAAAATTAACGTTATTTTCCTGGTGCACAGGCTTAATGTCTTAGAGATTCCTTTACCTCTGCCCACTCCTTTCTTACTTATCTCCAGCCTGTCTGCAGTCATCACTCATTCTTTTTTATTTTCAAAGCTACTATCTGCTCTAGGCCATGGGTACTTCAACAAGGGGAATGAAATAGCTTCTCCCTGGTCCTTTTGCTCCCAATCTCTCACTAGTTTAAGTACTTCTCACCAGGTACCTCTTTCGTATGATCTTATGACTGCCCGAGTTGAAGAGGGCTCGAGGAATTTTTTAAAATATTTTGAGGGATGCCTGGGTGGCTCAGTTGGGTAAGCAGCTGCCTTCGGCTCGGGTCATGATCCCAGCGTCCTGGGATCGAGTCCCACATCGGGCTCCTTGCTTGGCAAGGAGCCTGCTTCTCCCTCTGCCTCTGCCTGCCACTCTGTCTGCCTGTGCTGTCTCTCTCTCTCTAACAAATAAATAAATAAAATATAAAATATCATTTTGAGGTAAACTTTTTTAATCCTCTGAGATAAAAACTTCGATGACTTTATATGAACGGGTAGATACAAATCAACGTTATGTTCTTTGGATTCATTATATATAACTGGAGATAAAATTTGTTTCCATTTTTGCCTCCATCTTTGTGACATTTGGCTCTTAAACTTCTTAGTAACATCTATTATTTAACTGAAAATTCGATCTTAAGTTGAAGATGGAAACAGGTGAAAGAAGCCACAGAATGGACTACTTGATGTACTTCTAGGAATAGAGGCATGAAGATAATTATCTTGAGAGGTGGAAAAGTAAAAAATATGGACTCAAAAAGGAGTTAGATATACTTGAGGGCAAAGGATCCATAATGAGTTAAACACACATTCAGAGGCTTATTCATAGTCATCAGGATATTGTCGTGTGCAGCGTAATGAAAGATGTCAGACAAGTTTGCTGACATGAACTACTGGCTGTTTCCTGGGCATGTTTCAAAAGCTCTCTATGGCCTATCATATAAAATCCAAACTGAGAATCTGGGCTTCAGTTTCTTTAATTATGAAATGGCCATGCTGGTCTTGAAGAGTGGTCTTCAAAATTTTGAGCAGCCAAAACATAAACCAGATTAAAGTGGAACCATTAGAAGAAAGCATTCCCAGGAACCAGATCCCACCACTCCCACCATGCCCCTTCCCCCTGCCCAGACGCTTAACAACTGAGCCACTCGTGTGCCCTGCTTAGCCCACATTCCTAACCACTACACAAAGGAGACTCAAAATACATATTGCATAACTCCCAACAGCTCTAAAATTCTATGATTTTACTTCTAAGATCACCTTCACTCATTATGTTCTTTATTAGAACATACAATAAGGACTCACTGAATGTTTGTTAAAATGAGTCAACTACTCGGGGTGCCTGGGTGGCTCAGTGGGTTAAAGCCTCTGCCTTCGGCTCGGGTCGTGATCCCAGGGTCCTGGGATCGAGCCCCGCATCGGGCTCTCTGCTCCGCGGGGAGCCTGCCTCTCCCTCTCTCTGTGCCTGCCTCTCTGCCTACTTGTGATTTCTGTCTGTCAAATAAATGAATGAAATCTTTAAAAAAAAAAAAATGAGTCAACTACTCTTCAGTTAATTTCTGTTTCCTTACCATGATGGCAGGTCAGGTTATGTGAGTGTGGGGGACTAGGTTTGACTGAGCTCCTAAGTCACTAACAATAGGTTCTGATCACAGGACTGACATGGCCACTAAATTCCCTATCTACACTTTATCCTATTCTTAGACTTATAAATCCCATGAGATTAGATTATACTGAACATCATTTGTTTCCTGCAGAGCAAGATGAAGAGATATCTCCAGAATTGGTGTGTAAGGCAAGTCCTTACCCAAAGTAAATGAAAACACTAATTCAAAAAGATGTATATACTTCTATGTTCATTGTAGAATTAGTTACGATAGTCAAGATATGGAATTAAGCCAAGTCTCTGTAGATAGATAAATGAGTAAAGAAGAGGTGGTACACTGGAATATTACTCAGCCATAAAAAAGGATGAGAGCTTGCCATTTACAACAACGTGGATGGGCCTAGAGGGTATAATATTAAGGGAAATAATTCAGGCAAAGTCAAATACAATATGCTATCACCCACGTATGGAATTTTAAAAAGCAAAATAAACAAAAAAGAAAAAGAAAGGGAAAACAGGCTCTTAAATATGGAGAAAGAAACTGGTGGTTGCTAGAGGGGAGGTAGATCAGAGGATGGGTGATAAAGGAGATTAAGAGTACACCTACCATGCTGAGCACTGAGTAATGTACAGAATTATTGAATCATACTGTATACTTGAAACTAATATAACATAGCATATTAATAATACTTCAATTTAAAAAAATAAGTAAATAAAAAAATTTTTTTAAATCTTCAATTAGGGGGTGCCTGGGTGGCTCAGTGGGTTAAAGCCTCTGCCTTTGGTTCAGGTCATGATCCCAGGGGCCTGGGATCGAGCCCCGCATCAGGCTCTCTGCTCAGCAGGGAGCCTGCTTCCCTTCCTCTCTCTCTGCCTGCCTCTCTGCCTAATTGTGATCTCTGTCTGTCAAATAAATTTTAAAAATCTTTTTTAAAAAAATCTTCAGGGCGCCTGGGTGGCTCAGTTGGTTAAGCAACTGCCTTCGGCCCAGGTCATGATCCTGGAGTCCTGGGATATAGTCCCGCATCGGGCTCCCTGCTCAGCAGGGAGTCTGCTTCTCCCGATGACCTCTCTCCTCTTATACTCTCTCTCTCTCAAATAAAATAAATAAAATCTTTAAAAAAAAATTTAAAAATCTTCAATCAGTGCCACACCTGAGTGACTCAGTCAGTTGGGCATCTGCCTCTCAATTTCAGCTCGGGTCATAATCTTGGGGTCATGAGGTCAAGTCCTGCATCAGGCTCTGCGCTCAGCATGGAATCTGCTTGAGATTCTCTTTTTCTCTCTCTGCCCCCACCACTCACACTCTCTAAATGAATAAATAAACAAACAAATAAAATCCTCTTAAAAAATAAGTAAATAAAGGCACCCAGGTGGCTCAGTCAGTTAAGTATCTGCATTCAGCTCAGGTCATGATATCAGAGTTCTGGGACTGAGTCCCACATTGGGCTCCCTACTCAGTGGGGACCCTGCTTCTCCCTCTGCCCCTCCCCCCTGCTCATGCTCTCTCTCTCTCTCTCTCTAATAAATAAATTCTATTAAATGAATAAATAAATAAAGTCTTCAATCAGAAAAAAAAAGTACATTACACGCTATAGACTCTCATACAGTTGAGGTCAAAATAGGCAGTTCCAGCTGGTGGCACAACCACAGAAAAAGAGTTAACTATTTGCCAACAGGGGCAGAAACAATGACCTTAAAAGATGGGAGTTAGGCTGGTTATAGCAGATCTTGTCAATAATACATTCATTTGCCCTTGGCCTAACACCCCCACCACCACCCAGGTCTTCAGGAAATGGTTCCCACAATACTGACAGCTTCCAGCCTCAAGCACTTGTGTCTCACTGCTGAAGGGCACACTTGGGCCAAGCCTAACAAGGGCCAGAAACTTGGAAGGATTTATGTGGCCAGGAGTAACCCTCGACCAATGAAGGGCAAGTAATCAACTTCCTGCTCCCGTCAGTAGGATGTTCCTGGGGCTGCTGCACATATTTTTTTTTTTTTTTGAAGAATCCCAGAGGGATTGAGCCCCTGTGCCCACAGTGGTCATTGACCTTCCCCCACTTTCTATGTCTCCATCTGATTCTATCACTATGCTTCCTGGGATCATTTCCCAAATCAAGTTCTGGCACCCAAATCCTTTGTCTCAGTTTGGAGGCTGTGGTTTGGAGGAACATAAACGAAGACACCAAACCTTCCATTCCCAGTTTTTTCACTCCTACTCTCTGTTTCTACAGCAGCAATCTTCAAATCCATGTGGCATCCTACTTCCCAGTGGTCTGAGTCTGCCATTGGGGGAAGCCACCAAATTGTGCGTGACGATGCTTTTAAGACTGTATAAGTGCACATGTATACACGGGCACACGGAGAAGCAGCAAAATGACGTGGGTCAACATTTCCCAAAATATATTCCAGAGAATGGTTTTTAATAAATTTTGCTTGAAAAATCATTTTAATGTCAAATTAAATTTTTTAATGTTAAATTTGGGGCTGGGTTGCTTAAAGGACAAAGAGGTCTAGTGTACATCCCATGATTCTGTTGTGCAAAGACAAAAAGGTGTTCGCTTGCTCTGACTTCTCTTGTTCTTGAGCCTCTATTGTCATCAACCGGGAAAAATTACACTTGCCAATTAAAATCCCTCAGTCTTGCCAATTCTCTTTTATTTTTTTTAAAGATTTTATTTATTTATTTGACAGAGAGATAGAGATCACAAGTATGCAGAGAGGCAGAGATCACAAGTATGCAGAGAGGCAGGCAGAGAGAGGGGAGGAAGCAGGCTCCCCGCTGAGCAGAGAGCCTGATGCGGGGCTCGATCCCAGGACCCTGAGACCATGACCTGAGCCGAAGACAGAGGCTTTAACCCACTGAGCCACCCAGGCACCCCAGTCTTGTCAATTTTAAAACATCTCTTTTGGGGGTGCCTGGGTGGTGCAGTCAGTTAAGCAGCCAATTCTTTGTTTTGGCTCAGGTTCATGCAACTGAACCCGAGTTGAGCTCCCCACTCAGCACAGAGTTTGCTTGAGATTCTCTCTGCCTCTGCCCCTCCCTTCTGCACTCTCTCTCCTTTGGGGTACATATTTAGTTAACTCAAAGTTCAAACTTTCTATCAGAAGTTTCTCTCCCTCAAAGGATCTCACCATCTCACATCATAAGTGGTTTAGGGGCCCAGAGGCCAAGAAAGGATGGAGAGGGCACGCTGCCCACTGGAGGTGGGTCCCACTGTCCACCAGAATCGACTGGAGGGATTATAAAAATGCAGATTCCCAGGTCCTCTCTCTGGATGTTTTGATTCAGGGACAATGGAGTGAAACCAAGAACCTGTGTTTTTAACAAATTTCCCAGAGCGTTCTGACGTAGCCAGAGCAAAGCCTGGCATTTGGGAAATGCTAGTGTGGTCTGTCTTGTTGCCCACCAAGTTTTGAACTTCCTGCCGTACTGTAAAGTAGGAAAGACTCAAAGTCTGTTGTCTCACACCGAGGTGTATGATGTAGCACTGTCATCGCCTTTATTCATCATGAGGCGTATTGGGGCAGAGGATGATAGGGTTTCCACGTGAGTGTTGGCACTAGTGGTAAAATACTGATGCTGTAATTTAAATATGGTAATCATAGAATTTTTAAAGCAGAACTGAGGAAATAAAAGGAGAAGAAGAGCCTCTGATATTAATTCCAGTCATTTCAATACCACTAATAAGGAGTAAGCTTTGGGGTGCCTGGGTGGCTCAGTCAGTTAAGCATCTGGCTTTTGCTTTTGGCTCTAGTCGTGATCTCAGGGACACGGGACAGAGCCCGGGCTCTGTGCTCAGCCGGGAGTCTGCTTGGCAATTTTTCTCTCTCCCTCGCCCCTGCCCCCTGCTTGCATGCATGCCTACATGCACTCTCTCTCTTTCTCTCTCTAAAATAAATTTTATTTTATTTTTTCAAAGATTTTATTTATTTATTTGACAGAGAGAAATCACAAATAGGCAGAGAGGCAGGCAGAGAGAGGGGAAGAGAAGCAGGCTCCCCGCTGAGCAGAGAGCCCAATGTGGGGCTCGATCCCAGGACCCTGGGATCATGACCTGAGCTGAAGACAGAGGCTTTAACCCACTGAGCCACCCAGGCGCCCTAAAATAAATTTTTAAATCTCTTTAAAAAATTAAAAAGGAGTAAGTTCTAAGAAAAGCCACACAAAAATCCCTGAAGAAAAAGAGGAACAGTTTTATGAACAAAGACCAAAAAAATTATATATAATTTACCTAATAAGCTCTACATCTACAACTCTGAAAATTAGATCTCTTTTTAAAACTGCTGGAAAAAGAAGTTAGAGGTTATATTTCTATAATTGTGTACTTTAAAAGCATTAGATAAAATGTTCTTTCTCTGGTATTCTTTATAATAAAGAAGTTTATAGCATCACTTTTGAAGTATTTTTAAGTTGGATATTGTATCTTAATGAATACAAAGGATGGGTTTATACCACTTCAAGTTGATATCAATAAAATCTTTCACCCAAAACAGCTTTGCATTTCAAATTCCCTAGAGTGAAATTTAACCTTCTAAAATCTGATCCAGAATATTACGTCAGCCTATTTTGTCAAAGAGAACCTTTACCTGACATAGGAGTCAGACATAGTAGGTTGGATTTTGGTTATAAACAACGACAAGATTTCAGTAGTTTGACACAAGATTTCAGTAGTTTGACCCACTGACAGTGCATTTCCTGCCCACATGCAAGCTCAACTCAGTGAACTGCGGAGCTCAGCTGGTCCCAGCCTTTCAGGGGCCGTGTTGACATCTCAACATGGGCCCAAGTGCTTCAAGTTTCCCAGAGCAGAGGGGAGGAAACACGACAGCTTGTGACACAATTCTGCTCACCTTTCATTGGTCAAACCAAATCAATGATCATCTTAACTTCAAAGAGGGTTGGAGAATATTGTCTCACCGCCCGCCTTCTAGAACTGGAGAATTTGTCACCAACCCTACTGGGAATCACTTCTGCCTTGCTTCTTACTCCTCTCTATGTTGGCACCAGGTAACAATCTACAATCTATTCCCCTGGTTGGGACTCATATTTTTTTTTAGGTCAGTGGGAAATAATTTTAATCAAAGAATTGTACATTTTCTTCCATCATATCTTGCTTTGTGTTAGGAAATGATACTGCGATCCATTTCACTAAAATATTACAAAATATTTACAAGAAAATATTTAAAAAATTCAAACACAAAAGGCAAGATGGGGTAAAATAAACTATTTTTTTCAGAAATCTCTACTCCAGTGCCCACTGCACACAAGAAGAGGCAGTCTCAGGAATGGAGGAGCTCCGAGAGGTGGTCCAGGAGGAAGGGCCGTGGGAGGTCCAGGGGGCCGGGGGTGGTCCAAGAGGAGGCAGTCCCAGCATGGGAGGTGCTTGAATCTGAGAAGGAGGGACAGACTGTGGGGGGGCTTGCTGCTGTCTTCACAGAAGCAGTAGATGTGCCATCAGAAAGAGATCCTCTTTATGCTGTTTTTGTGATTGCTTTTCTGCTTCAGAATCATCAGAATCATCTTTGTCATCATCCTCTGAAAATTCTTCTACTTCTCATGCCTCCTCGGGGATTTCCCGACCTGCCATTCGAAGCATCATGGCTTGAAGGGGAGTCAGTTCCTTCATGTTCTTCTTTTTCTTCCTTGATTTTCCAGGCATATCTGCAAATCTTACACTCAGACCTGACTTTTTTCCTTCATTGTTGTCTCTCTCATTATCACCACGGTGCACAAATTCATCCCCTTCACTTTCTCCATCTGATCTGTCAGTGTCACTGTCATCAGTATCGTCATCATGCTTATCTTGATCCATGTCCTCGGGATACCTGTCATCTTTGCGGGTGCTGGAAACATCATCATCATGACCCCGTTGAGCAAGTTCCGGGCTATATAACATGTCTTCATCCTGCCTACGAGGGGGAAGATCTAGGGCAAAGCCCACTTTACGGCCATACATTCCACCATTCCTGGTGGAAGTTGAATGTCCTGGATTAAGACCGTGGAAGGAACAGGTGGTCTATCCGGCAAGGGAATGTTCTCCACTTCCACATGCTGAGCATTTTTGGCAGCGCCAAAATATTGGCTAAGTTGAGCCCTTTTCTGTTCATATTCTACTTCTAGTTTTCTCAGTTCTTTGTAAATACCTGGATTGTCTTTTTCATAGAGCAGTAGGATATGTTCAAAGGTTTCACGCAGCTTTTTACACTTGTCTTTCAACACCTTCTCGTTTAACTATGGTTGCTGCACCGGGTTAAACTCCATTTTATCCAGTTTCTCCATGTCTGTCGGGAGAAGGCAACAGAGGGGATGGCCAGTGTCTGGTTTTGTGAAAGGCTTTACTCATCACTGCCCCTTCCGCATAGAGAGGAGATACAATCACAACATCAGTGACGATCTAACGCCAATGGGCCACATTCTAAGTGTCTCATGACAGAAATAATTCATAACACGTGAACTTAGATGATGCTACTTAAATTTTATCATGCTCCTCAAAGCCCTACCAATGCTACTGTGTTGCTGCCAACAGAACGCTCTATTTCTTCCCCTCCCCCATGGGGGGCACACAGAGAGGCTGCTCCCCAGGCCCCTGGGGGGTCCGGTGGGTCACGCGACAGAGTTCTGCCCAATGAAGTGACAGCACGAGAGCCATAGGCAGTTCTCAAACCCAGTGGAGGCCTCAAGGGCCACGGGAGAGCAGAACCTCTAGCTGGAGGGAGCTGGTTCTAGAGTGAATGCTTGGAACCCGCCGTCCCCATCCCGCCAGCTCTGGAGGAGAGAAAGCAGTGAACCACTGAGATTTTGTTATGGGATTAGCTCAGGTAGGATACCCTCATGACTGTATTAGGACCGTGGCCTTGGCCCCAGAGAACCTCGAGCAAGGTTAAAGATAAAGGGAATGGTATGTAAAGTATACCTCAGGAAAGCCATACCTCAGGAAAGTCCAGGGGTCCCGAGGGATGTATTGAATCCCGCCTCTGCTCTCGCCCCACCCCCTAGCCTATTGAGGTTGGCTCTTCCCACTCGCGCAACAACTAGGGCAGACTGCTGCTCCGCCAGTCCGGCTCACCCGCGCTGGGCCACAGCCCGCCCTCTCGGGGCCTTTTCCGGCATTCTAGGCTACTTGAGGAAATGTCAGTCTTCTGAACTCTGCCTGCCTATACTATGCCCTCTGCCGGAATGCTCTTCCCCCTCGCCTCTCCCTGCCACCCACCCCTACAGAGCGAGGCCTTCCTTCTGGAAGGCTCAGATGCGAAAGACAGCCCTGGACTCCTACAACCCTTGTTGCCCCCCCTCCCGCGTCATCTGCGTGTGATGACAACAGGTGGACATCTCTGGCCTGCTAAGGGGCAAGCTCCTTGCAGACAGGGACTCCATCTGCCAGCACACGGACGAGAGTCCGTGACAAACGTTAACCGAATGCTTGCTTCGTGAGAAGCAGACATGATGGTCCAGCACTGCCCCCACTCGGAACATCCAGAGTCAAAAGGCAAGGGGTCTGCCAAGAAGGCGGGGGGAAACCCTCTTAAGAAAGTATGGAAAATAGCTTAAATTTCAGACATTTCTAAAGTAAAAAAGACTTTAGGTAAGTACTGTTGTTGATCCATATTGACGTATAACGCACACACAGAAAAGTGACCATCGAGGGTACAGCTTGATGAATATTCAACAAAGTGGTCCCTCCGCGCCGCCCCTACGTAATAAAACTGAGTGCTCTCAACAATCCAGAAGCCACCCCCCCTCCGGCTCAAGTCAATAAATACTATTTTAAAAGAAAAGGAAGGAAGGGGAGGGGGCAGATACCCACTTAAAAAGAAAATGAGAAAAAAAAAAGGAAAAGAAAATGAGAAACACGGCGGGGGGAGGGGTGGCCACTCACACCCTCGTGGAGCCACGCCCACTGGGGCTTTTCCGGACCCGCCGAAAATTCTCACCGGATTAAACAGAACCACGAAATGGGTAATCGCAGAGCCAGCGGCCCGGCTTTGGAGGCGGAGAAGATTCCCCCTAGGTACCTGAAGGAGCGAGGCTGTGCTGTCCGTCTGGCCCGCGCGCCCCGCGGGGAACAGAGCATGGGGCGGGGGCCCGGGGGGAGGCGGGCATGTGGGCAACGCCCCAAGTCCAGTCCACCACCCCGGAGGGCGGTGCGGGGCGGTGGCCTCGTCGCGTCCCCAGCCCCGCAGGGCTTGGCTGGAGATCAGCGCTCCCATCCCACTTCCCACCCCCCACCCGCACTCCTGAGCTCTTTTTCTGAACCTGGAGAGGCAGGGCATCCTCTGGGCTTCCTTCCAACGGGATGTGCCTCCTCCAAACTCTAAGCAGAGGACCCAGGACTTTGAAAGGATCAAAGTCTCACGTAAAGGCCTGAGAAGCAGCTTCTGTTGCCATCGCTCCAGGCCTGGACCAGAGCTCTCAGAGCAGGCTCCATTTAAGCCCATTGTAAGTCTCTTCTCCGCCCTAGAACAAGGAAATCAGGCACCATCTTTGGTTTGGAAGCTTCACTCCCTGTTGCAGATCTGTCTCTGTCAGAATATCGGTATATGAGATAGAGACAGTCATGTGATAGTAGATAGGTGTGTAGGTAGTTAGATAAAAATTCTAGAGTGTCTGCAGGTAATTCTGCAGGCAAGGTCCCAGGGCAGGGTCTGGACATCTGTGTTGGTGAGGGGAGTGGATTTCTTGTTTACAAGGCTGGGTGGTACAGGGAATTTGGGGTCTTATATTTCAGTTCCTTACATAAAGGGAACAGCAAAGAGAACTAATAAATTGGATCAGGCAGAGGGGCTATAAAAGGCATGTTTCTAAAGCATTATAGTTCCTTATAATCTTACACTGAGTTTCTTCCCACCTGCCACAGTCTGCACAACAGTTTCCTCCCATATTTCCTGTTCTGAAGTTTTCAGAGAAGGCAGATTGCAGGGCTTTGAGTTACATGGTTAGATGGGAGGGAGGGGATGCCTGGGTTTTGGTTGATTTGGGAGACCAAAGGGTGATCCACCCCCATATTCCTGTTGCTTCCTGTAAATGCAAGGAGATCCACTGATTTTTTCTTTTTCTTTTTCTTTTAAAGATTTTTTTTTTTTTTTTTGTCAAAGAGAGAGCACAAGCAGGGGGAGCGGCAGGCAGAGAGAAGCAAACTCCTCGCTGAGCAGGGAGCCCAATGCAGTACTTGATCCCAGCACCCTGAGATCATGAGATGAGCCGAAGGCAGGTGCTTCACCAACTGAGCCACCCAGGCATCCCTCCGCTGATTTTCAAAACAGAGATATCCTACACAAATTATCCATTGCACAAATATTTATCAAGGCCCTTGCTTTGTATGTGCACTGTGTTAGGCCCTGGGGAATTCGACAATGAGTAAAGCAATCACTCTCCACAAGAACTCACAGTCCAGTGGGGGAGACAGCCCAGTAAAATGGCTATGGTCCCCTGGAATAAACACTGACAGCTGCCGCTTCCCAGCTGTGGGACCCGGGGGCAAGTCACCCAAATTTGTGCATTATTTTCATGACCTGTGAATGGGGATAACAGGAGTGCCTTCCTTGGGATGTGATGAGGATTAAATAAAGTAATGTATCCAAGTGCTTGGAACAATGTAAGTCACATAGAAAGTGCTATGGGAGAGTTTGTTCTTGTGGGTGATGATAGCTTTGTTATTCTTGGGGTGCTTACTGATGGGGAGAAAAGCTTCCCTCGCCCTGTGCTTTCCTAAACCAGAAAGCCCACCAAAGTGATCTCTTCCCTCAAACTGTTGTATTTTTGTAACAGACTTCATATAATGTACTTAATCGTACCTATACATACTATCATATTGTACATCTTGGCTTTGTTTCTGCACATCTTATCTCTCCAACTAGACCATAAATAAACTCTCCGAAGGCTATCACAATGAGCTTTCCTCATAGCAAGTGATTCATTCTTAATCTGTTCATTAGCCACTAACAGATCTTACTGGGTTATTTTCTCATCTGTCCTACCTTGTCATTCTTGAGATGGTTGGAAGTGATACAGAAGGTCGTGTAGGTCTACTGATAAGAAAACATGGTCCTAGATGCCTGAAGAGCCACAGAAGGGGGTGGGGGAGAACAAAAGAGAAACATATAAATAAAGCAGGTTAATGATGAGGTCTAGGGGTCTTCTGAGGATGAAAGAGACCCTAACTCATAAAGGATTCTTCTGCAAGGAGAAGTATCCACAAAAAGGAAGGAGACATTGACCACGACTTCTGCCTTGGAACGCTTATGACATACAGTCAAATTTTAGCAGCTATATTAGGATCTGGGGAAGGGTAGGGTATTTTTAATCTCAAACCACCAATAAAGCCTGAACCATTTGCAAGTTTAGTCATAGAACAGACAATATTTGCATAATTGGACTTAGCTGAGTAGCTCCTTCAGTGGCAAGGAGACCCAAGAGCCAGCATCTAGTACTTCGGAATAACTAATGTGTGTATATGGGAAGTGGGGGTGCAGGAAGTAATCAGGTTGGGATGTGGCCCCCCGAGTGTAACTGAGCCAGGGCTAGGAAGGGGATCTGTTGAATAGTCTGGGAAAAGAGCTGGCCAAGCTCATGGTCCCTCTGTGGTCATCTCTCCTGCCCCAATTAGCCCCCCTTCAACAGTCGGTGGGAAGCACATTCCCCTCATTCAGAATCCACCAGGAGGACCAGCTCTGAGGCTTCTAAATCCACCATCCTCCTAAGGGAGGATTCCTAAGTAGGAATATACTTTGGGAAGCTGATGAGGCCCCTCTAAATTTTTGGGAGGCAGTCTTTTCATTAAATGGTTTGCCTGCTGTTGTCCGCAATTATAGGTACTATTTGACGGTTTGTAGAAACTATCTGCAGAAAGCTAAGACCCAAGGGGTCTATGTGAAAGGAGATCGATCAGATCGAGGATAATTTATCTTGATGTCAGAGTAATTCAGAGAACCTCTCAATTACATACCTCCAAGAAAGCTATGAGGCCAGCACCATCCTCTCTATTTTTCCTGGGGCTCAGCTGGAGTCCAGGAGAACCCAGATTGGGGATGAACTCTAGTATAGGAAACCCTGGGACAAAGGAGAGGGGACACTGCTTCACGATCTGAGTGGGCTTAGAGGTTCCAGAAGGAACTGAGGTCACCTGGAAAATATAGAACTCTCTAAAAATTATTTAGGATGGTTTTTCTATGGATTCTCTACTCCCATGGGACTCAGAAGCTATCTCTTTGTGACCGTCTATCTGACGGTGTGTCAGTGCTCAGCTCCCCAATCTTCCCATGACAACTATTTTTTCTGTAGCCAGTATCACTCACAGTAAGTCTCCCCCTACAACACACATGGATCCGAGCATACACACATACACAC
Source organism: Taxidea taxus jeffersonii (assembly GCA_003697995.1). NCBI lineage: Eukaryota > Metazoa > Chordata > Mammalia > Carnivora > Mustelidae > Taxidea > Taxidea taxus. The sequence goes on along the minus strand of RCUC01124807.1, from coordinate 36,560 downwards.
TAATGATATTTTGGACCCTGAATGCTCTGAAAATATAGAGAAACGTCTTAGCAAGGTAAAGAAGCAAGCTCTCAGAGCTTATCTTTGAAAATGTTCAGCTTGGTAATGCAGGCCCCTAGATCACTAAGTTTCTCCCCACCCTCCACCCCTCAGTTACAGCTGATGAGCAAGGTTTCATTTGAATTCAGGGTGGGAGGGGATAATTCAATGAGCTTTGCAGGACTAATGGGCTTAACTGGGCTCTTAAAAAGCTTCCTACCAGACTGTTTCTCTAATACTGTAGCTGTTAGGCCTTTCCTTCTCAGAACTATCTAGAAAGAACTATTTCTGTCTCGTGTGTTTATGTCTTATGAATGTGTATTTTAATTTGTCTCGTTCTCTCCCCTTCTAAAGAATTCGTTCAAAGGGGAGAATATATGTATGGTAAACATTGTTCACTCTCGTGCTTCCCTCTGTGCTATAACAGGAAATGCATTTCTGACACTTTTAAAATGAGCAATCACACGTATAATCAACTTGGTTAAAACTTCCTTCCTGGTAACTGCAACACTTCCTCTGCATCTGGATATGAAGGGAGACCCAGAAAAGCGGAAGAGCTTAGAGGCACACGGGTCGATTCGAATTCGTTTTGTTTGCAAAAACTAAACAAATGATCCTTCAGCATCTCCGCCTCGCTCTGTGGCCTTATCAGGTATTACTTCCTTCTATTTTTTGCCCTTTGTCGGGTCTGACTCGGAATAGTGACACTTCCGCCTCAGCTCGAATATTTTTATCTGGAAGGGTTGTCGGTTCTTGAGATGATACCACCTCTGAATGTCTCCGGTTCATTGTCTAGTCCAGCCTAGACGTGTGGATATTCGCAAGGTTCCGGCCAAAGCGTTTGCAGGTGCATCTGTCCTGTTTTGTTTTGTTTTGTTTTGTTTTTGCTTGGGAGGATGGGAGGGAGGGCGGCGGGGAGGGGGGGAAGGGGGGGCGGGGAGGCTTGTGCCCGCCGGGCTTCACGGTCTTACAAGTGCATGCTTACTGCTGATTTCGAGTAAGGGTGTTTCTGACGCCTTCCCTTAAGAGGAGAAAGCTTCATAGCCTCGGCCATGAAGGAGACCAGTGAGTACTTAGCCAGCCTGTTTTCTTCTGCTTCTGGTATCCTGTGAGATGGTTCGGTATCACCGAGGCAGAAGCGATTGCTATGCATTTGTCTGTTGCCTCAATGTGGACCTATTTTATTTCAACTCCTTGTCCATATAAATGTACCTTATGCTTCTCTTCTTCCGCTGTTAATCTAGGACATAGGCTGCGAGAGAGAATCCTCTGGGACAGTTGATTTCATGTCTTTACTAAATATAACTTCATCATATTTGAAGAGAGGGAATATTGACTTTAAAAGTAAGTTTAAGTCAAGATTTGAATAGAAGTTTGGATCTAATGAAACTTGGTCTTGCTTATCTTTTAATCAAACTCTCCTTTCGGTATATATCAAATGGTCTGCTCTTTCTTAAGGAAATAAGTACTTAAGAGTCTCACTAACATTAGTCATTTAAGAGAGTAAATGGTATTTTCTGAAACATTAACTTTTGTTTCGATATTTGATGCTTATTTAGAATATATCTTACAATGCGGTGATACTAAATGTTAAAATCAGAACACCTCATTTGTATTTCAGTTTTAATATTTTTACTATTTATTGGAAGTGTTTCCTATTGCATTCTGTCACATTTGTACTCAAATGTTTTGTGAAGGGGAGGTACTTATTAAAGATTTGAGGAAAGAGTGAAATAATGAAAATGAATTTGTGAATTCTCATCACAGAGGTGAAAATATAAGGGGAAAAAAAAAGAAGTTAAATAATTGACTGGGGTCCACTTAGCAGGTCACCAGAGTCCAGAAACCTTTCCTTCCAGTCTGTGGTTTCTCCACTGTTAAAGGCAAAGCAGATGGAATGAATTGGTGCAAAGTCAAAAACAACTGATGGGGGCGCCCAGGTGGCTCAGTGGGTTAAAGCCTCTGCCTTGGGCTCAGGTCATGATCCCAGAGTCTTGGGATCAAACCCCGCATTGGGCTCTCTGCTCAGTGGGGAGTCTGCTTCCTCCTCTCTCTCTGCCTGCCTCTCTGCCTGCTTGTGATCTCTGTCTGTCAAATAAATAAATAATCTAAAAAAAAAAATCTGAACGTTCCTACTAGAAGAGTACTGCCTTGAGTGACTCCCCTAAGATCCCACCTTAATGTAGCATTGACAGTCAGAACATATACCCATTTCGCAATTCAAAAACTTAAATACCTGCAAACGTTCTTACTCTGCAATGTCACCCAATCTGATGGTTTTAAATATTATCAATGCAATTACTACCTTTTCTAACTAGAAAGGAAAAAAAAAAAAAACGAAAAGAAAAAGACAGACAGGAAGTTGGCTAGGGAGTAAGATACCTGATCCAGACAGTTTGAAAAATCGAGAATGTGCCGTGTGGCTGGGTGAGGTGTCTGCGTCCCAAGGAGAAGTGTAAGCCTGAACAAAGATGAAACAAGTTGAAGGCCCATTTTCAAAGTGGGGGAGTTTCAACATCTCACACTGCACCTTGTAAATGAGAATTCGGCCCTTTAACTGGATGATTTTAGTCCTCTATCCATTTCAGTATGCTTAAAAACAACTATTACCCTGGAGCCATTATAACATGTGAGGGACCGTGCGAGATGAGTGCTTTACATCTCTCTCTCTCTTTTTTTTAAGATCTTATTTACTTATTTGACAGAGATCACAAGTAGGCAGAGAGGCAGGCAGAGAGAGACGGGGAAGCAGGTTCCCTGTGGAGCAGAGAGCCCCGATGCGGGGCTCGATCCCAGGACGCTGGGATCATGACCTGAGCCGAAGGCAGAGGGTTTAACCCACTCAGCCACCCAGGCGCACCCCTCTCTCTCTTTTTAAATTTTGAGACGTAATGAAAGTACCAGATAAATGAACACCCACATACCTATCGCCCATGCTGAACAAGGATATCATTGAATCATCCCTTTCACCCTCTGAGGTATTCCTAATCCCAACTGACAGGTGGGAAACAGGTGCAAAGACCACTGAACTAGCTCAAGGCCCCCAGATACCAAGGGGTGGGGTCAGGATTCCAAACACCACCCCCGCCCCCACGTCCCTTCCTGCCCGCGTCATTACCATTCTTCTCCCTTCTTCTGCCACCTCGTGGGAAAAACGTGCCTTCCCCGTGACAAAGTCTCCTGTGTCCCTGCTCCCAGGTCGCATAGGGCATGGAGCTGGAGAACTATGAGCAGCCCGTGGTTCTGAGAGAGGACAACCGCCGCCGGCGCCGGAGGATGAAGCCGCGCAGCTCCGCGGCCAGCCTGTCTTCCATGGAGCTCATCCCCATCGAGTTCGTGCTGCCCACCAGCCAGCGCAACAGCAAGACCCCCGAGACGGCGCTGCTGCACGTGGCCGGCCACGGTAACGTGGAGCAGATGAAGGCCCAGGTGTGGCTGCGCGCGCTGGAGACGAGCGTGGCGGCGGACTTCTACCACCGGCTGGGTCCGGACCACTTCCTCCTGCTCTACCAGAAGAAGGGTCAGTGGTACGAGATCTATGACAAGCACCAGGTGGTGCAGACCCTGGACTGCCTGCGCTACTGGCAGGTGCTGCACCGGAGCCCGGGCCAGATCCACGTGGTGCAGCGGCGCGCGCCCTCCGAGGAGACGCTGGCCTTCCAGCGGCAGCTCACCGCCCTCATCGGCTACGACGTCACCGACGTCAGCAACGTGCACGACAACGAGCTCGAGTTCACGCGCCGCCGCCTAGTCACCCCGCGCATGGTCGAGGTGGCAGGCCGCGACCCCAAGCTCTACGCCATGCACCCATGGGTGACCTCCAAGCCCCTCCCGGAGTACCTGCTGAAGAAGATCACCAACAACTGCATCTTCATCGTCATTCACCGCAGCACCACCAGCCAGACCATCAAGGTCTCGGCCGACGACACCCCAGGTACCATCCTCCAGAGCTTCTTCGCCAAGATGGCCAAGAAGAAGTCTCTGATGGATATCCCCGAAAGCCAAAACGAACAGGACTTCGTGCTGCGCGTGTGCGGCCGGGATGAGTACCTCGTGGGTGAAACGCCCATCAGAAACTTCCAGTGGGTGAGGCATTGCCTCAAGAACGGAGAAGAGATTCACCTGGTGCTGGACTCGCCTCCAGACCCAGCCCTGGACGAGGTGAGGAAAGAAGAGTGGCCCCTGGTGGACGACTGCACGGGAGTCACTGGCTACCACGAGCAGCTGACCATCCACGGGAAGGACCACGAGAGTGTGTTCACTGTGTCCCTGTGGGACTGCGACCGGAAGTTCAGGGTCAAAATCAGAGGCATTGATATCCCGGTCCTGCCCCGGAACGCTGACCTCATGGTTTTTGTGGAGGCCAACATCCAGCACGGGCAGCAGGTCCTTTGCCAAAGGAGGACCAGCCCCAAACCCTTCACCGAGGAGGTGCTCTGGAATGTGTGGCTCGAGTTCAGCATCAAAATCAAAGACTTGCCCAGAGGGGCTCTACTGAACCTCCAGATCTACTGCAGCAAAGCTCCAACCCTGTCCGGCAAGGTGGCCACAGAAAGCCCCAGCTCCGAGTCCAAAGGCAAAGCGCAGCTTTTCTATTACGTGAACCTGCTGCTGATAGACCACCGGTTCCTGCTGCGCCACGGGGAGTACGTGCTCCACATGTGGCAGATCTCCGGGAAAGGAGAAGACCAGGGGAGCTTCAATGCTGACAAGCTCACATCAGCAACCAACCCAGACAAGGAGAACTCCATGTCCATCTCCATTCTTCTGGACAATTATTGCCACCCCATCGCCTTGCCTAAGCATCGGCCCATGCCTGATCCGGAAGGGGACCGGGTTCGAGCGGAAATGCCCAACCAGCTTCGCAAGCAACTGGAGGCAATCATAGCCACGGATCCACTGAACCCTCTCACTGCAGAGGACAAAGAACTGCTCTGGCATTTCAGATACGAAAGTCTTAAGCATCCAAAGGCCTATCCTAAGCTGTTTAGTTCGGTAAAATGGGGACAACAAGAGATTGTAGCCAAAACATACCAACTGTTAGCCAGACGGGAGGTCTGGGACCAAAGTGCTTTGGATGTTGGGTTAACAATGCAGCTCCTGGACTGCAACTTTTCGGACGAACATGTAAGAGCCATTGCAGTTCAGAAACTGGAGAGCTTGGAGGACGATGACGTCTTGCATTACCTGCTACAGCTGGTCCAGGTAGGGCTGCTGCTGTGCTCCCCGGAGCACTCTCCTTAGAGGGTGTATTTGCATGTACACAGTCTCCCCATCCCATGGTCATCAAATGCCTTTTGTCCGTGGTGTCACAATCAGTCACAGTAGATCTGATGAAGCCATGTCAAAAAGCTGCAAACTGTCCCATTTACTTCTGTACTCTCTTGGAGGGGCTGCCAATAAGCATTTTGAAGACCTGAGCAATTTTGCTTTTTAGGAAAACTGGCTCTACAGGAGTCCTTTGTTCTCATTTACTGTATGAGTGACAGATCCGACTTATTGAATGCTCCCTTGTGCCCAGACTCGAAGGCTCCAAGTGATTTGCATGCTTTTCCTGTATTCTCACATTGAACTCTCCCGACAACTATGATCGAGGTCAGATTAACATTTGCATTGTATGTGTGAGGGCACAGAGACATGGAGAGTCTCAGGAATGTGCTCCAGGTCACATAGTTGGGAAAGAATCAGACCAGAAATCCAACTCCGGGCCCTGCTCTTTGCACAGCCTCCAATACCCTGCAGCAATCCCATGGCAGGATTGTGTGTCCTAGAGAGAAAAGGTCAGCCTCTCTGATCACACCCATCACCATCCATAGAATAACATCTTCTATCTGGGTGGCACCTTGAAAGCCCCTCTCTTTAGACAGGTCTGGTCCAGGATTTCCACTCCGGTTCTCACACCTTTCCCTGTAGTCCAGAGGAGCTAAGCGATTTGATTACGGTTTACCTAGGAAGTTGAAAAAAAAGGAGGCATGGTTCCACGCACCACAGCAGTTCGCAGATGGCATTGTGCTGCTTAACAAGGAAGAGGAAGTAAAGGAATTGGAAGAGAATTATTTGTTTAGAGTACAAAGATGTCCCTACAGTAACATGTACTGAGTGTTTCCTGCATTTTGGATGGTAGATACAGAGCCGTGATCACAACCAGGTCTGTCTGCCTCCTCACAACTTGTGGTGCTGTGGAGAAGATTGACAGTGAATGCAGACACATCCAAACAGATATTTAATAACAAATTGTGGACATGCTTTGGGGGAAGCCTGCAGAGTATTATGAGAAAATTGGCAGGGGTTCTGGAGATACTTAATGTAGCTGGAGGAAACCAGGGACAGTTCTGAATAAGTGATGTTTTGACCCAAGATCTTTAAGATTAGCCAGGCTGAGTGTTAGACACTAAACTGTCAAATCATTAACAACCATTAGAGGAAGGCCCCTGAGTTTTCTGATGAGCATTTTGGATATTCTCAAGTTTAACTCTGAAGTCTTCACCTTCTCGTTAGGCAGATCCTTGAAACATGACACTCGACCTTTGCTTTCATCTATTAAATGTACCTAATCTTCTTCTCAGCCGACTAGTTCAGATACTGACATAACACAAGTGAAAATTAATGAAATGTAATTCACCGATGAATTATCTTTCATTGTCATTTTCACAAGCAAATTGTGCAGAATTGGAAAATGAATGGCATTCTTCTTGGAACTGTTTTAAATGAAAGAGGTCAATAAGTAACACTACCATTTAATTTGTGGTCGTAAATGTGAAAAAGAGTCGTCATTTGCAAAACTATTTGAGACATTTTCCGATATGGCGGAATGACTCATTCCTGATGAAAATGGTCTCCTGGTTGAGATCAGCATCGTGTTTACAGAAGTGAAACATGAATAAGGTCAAAAAGACTTACGTTCGAGCCAGAAACATACAAATGATTCTGAAGTCAGTACTGTGGCTAAATAACCACATTCTCAGAATTCAGACCCTCATGGCAGCTACAGACACCTTAATGGCCCACACATGAGAGGCGCCTTTGACAGCATGGACAGAAGAGAGAGATTATCACGTCAGGACTGATCATTTCCAAACTGGAAAACCAGAGTAAGAACTGGAAATTGTACCAAGAATCCCACAGGCCTGCAAACATAAAGCGGAATGGGAATTTCGCTGGTTCCTTCGGGAAAAAAAGATCATTTCTATTTGTAAAGGAAATACTAAGAGTATTGCTAATTTCATTTTAAGCCTCTCTTTATGCATACACATGATATCCACCCTCTTTTTGTACCCATTTTATTTGCTAGTCTTGCAGCCATTAAAAAGATGAGCTACTATAAATATAGAGAATGATATTGCAAATATGTATACACCCACCATTCTTAATTGTTTTTTCCACTTTACTGGTGCTTCTCCTTCAGCCATAGAGCGGTCTGTCACCTGAGTCAACTGTGATAGCCAAGGGATAGGAAAATGACTAAACCGGAAGGAGCATCTAAAATCAGAGACTTCAGACAAAAAGCTCTGTCTATACTGCTCCATGGCAGAGGGGTAGTAATCACTCTGTGCGGACACTCCAGGCCTGCTATTTACTTGCAGTAAAGCCCATGAGGCAACTCGGGGACTTGTCAGTGCGATGCCAAATACAAATCTTGATCAAAAGGGGACCTATAGGATTTTTAGGATTTTCACACCTAATCTTTTTCTCCTTATACATACTATTATCTCCACTGTCCATTTACTTTCCAACAACCTCTTTTACATTTCACTTTTGCCGATTTGTTATAGCCATCCCCATGTGTCCCATCTGTCCTTCCAGTAAATCAGGTAACCCCTTAATGGGAGCTAAAGCCTCACAGCTTCACCTTTGAGGTTATCAAAAGCACATAAAGACGAGTCGAGAGTTCTGGCTTCTAATCCCAGGCCCTAAGCAAGTGGTTCACTCCGGCCCACAGTGTCCTTGAAAAGAAAGGGCTGACTGCAATGACTGGTAGAGTCTCCTCACCTTAGCCCCAAAAGACCCAGGAAGGCAGACCATTTTCCCTCCATCCCCTTTTTCCTGATTAACCAACAAAGAATGCAATCAGACAAGTGCCCCTGTGTTCTTCCTTCAGGCTGTGAAATTTGAACCCTATCATGACAGCGCCCTGGCCCGATTTCTGCTGAAGCGAGGCTTAAGAGTAAGTCCTTCCACTTTGATCATAGTGGGGCATTTCCAAAGTTAGCGAGAATTGGCTGCGGGAGCCTGAGTCACGATAATTTCATCCTTCTCGTTCCCACCCTCAGAACAAAAGAATCGGTCATTTCTTGTTTTGGTTCTTGAGAAGCGAGATAGCCCAATCCAGGCACTATCAGCAGAGGTTTGCCGTGATCCTGGAAGCCTACCTGAGGGGCTGCGGCACGGCCATGCTCCACGACTTCACCCAACAAGTTCATGTGATCGAGACGCTGCAGAAGGTCACCATTGATATTAAGTCGCTCTCTGCTGAGAAGTATGATGTCAGTTCCCAAGGTACAGTGGCTGTGTTTTCGTGGTTCCCTTTCCAAAGGCCTTCATCTCCAAGTGCCATCATCCTTGTGATTCTTCTCCTTCAGGAAGGCAAGTCACACCTTCCGAAAGGGAGCCAAGGACAGGTTTTTTTAATCCCCTATCTCCGTGGAGTAAGCAAATTTAAAGCTCTCCTTTTACAAGTTCATATTTCTTTTAACTATACACATTTTTTAACTATACAACTATACGTGCTAATGGTGAATTTATGAAAATAGACATTAAACTCCTTGAAAAATTAAAAAAGCATTATGCCGATGTAAGATGTATTAAGAACAATTGTTTGCACACACACAAAGATTAGTTACTTGCAAATACTTACCTATTTCCTCCCTTTCAATATGTGTGTAATTTTCAAATTTTTAGCCACTTAAAGAAATTATTGAGAAACTAATTAAAAATGTGTATATTTATTTATTTATATATGTCAGTGGACTTTTTATACCTATACATCTCCTCTCTGAAGCCATTTCCAAAATGATCTTCTTATCCCTAAGAAATCCTGCCCCTGCCCCTAGGAAAATTAATCACTCTTTTTCTGTATTCCCATAGGTTGATTATAGGTTAATAGTACTGTATTAAATTAGAGTCATTAACATGTCTTTCTGGTCTGGTAAATTTCATGAGCCTTGAAACGAGGGGATATTTCTTATTCATTTTTGTATACCTAGACCCAGCACTATAGCCCCTGGTGGACACACTCTAACATACTCAGCCAGTATTTTAAACCTTTGAATATTCTGAATTTCCACTTTTTCCCTTTAATTATTTCCCAATACACCATTAGTACTCTCCCCTCAACCATAATAATGGTAATACTCATCCTTTATTTGCACTGCAAATGAGAAAGGGAAACACTTGTTCTGGCTTCCAGCATGGTATCCAGGAAGTCATTTTTTAACCTACATATTTTGCCTTAGACTTTAGAATTCTGAAGAACTCTTGAATTTGAGACTATCATGTTGTCTCCACATAACCTAACTTCCTCTTTTGAAAAGAATTTACAGAACCCTAACCAAATGGCATTTCAAACAGTCTTCCAAGGTCTGTTCCCCAAACCACATGGCAGTTGAGAGTTCCACATTGGAACGAAAACTACAGTATTCATTCCTTAGCATTACCCTCAAGATATCCTCCCCTACCTGACTGGCTTGGGATCCCACAGATGCACTCCCACGCTTCTGTCCTCTGCTGCATCACGCATCACGGTCATATTGCTCACAGTAAGCCTGATGTAGCCCCCCACCTCTTATGGCTAGTTCCTCAAAGACAGAAACCCAACGCCCTGGGTTCCGGCTCCACACCAGACCAAATGGATAGAATGTTATGAAGAGATGTGGCCTCAGGAAATGTTCTAGATAAAATCGGTGACTCCCTGAACTTATGTAACTTTTGTGTGCTTTTGACGATTACAGTTATTTTACAACTTAAGCAAAAGCTTGAAAACCTGCAGAATGCGAATCTCCCCAAAAGTTTTAGAGTGCCGTATGATCCTGGACTGAAGGCGGGAGCCTTAGTGGTAGGTATCACCCTCATGTCCCCAAGTGGTCTTTGTGTCTTAAAGCTGTCTGTGCACGCTTTACAGGGCCCAGTGGGTCAGAGCTAACATGTATGTAGAGAGAGAAGCTGGAAAGTCCCCGAGAGGGCTCTTGTAAAGGCCTTCTCTTCGCTCTAGCTACTCGAAACCTCCACACCAGGCAGTCTCCCAACCACCTGATTTTAAATCAGCTCTCTTAAGGAATCATTCACATACAATAAAACTCACTCATTCGAAGTGTACAGTGCAATGAGTTTTGACAAATCATATAACCACCACCACGATCAGGATAGGGAACATTTCCAAGGAGATGTCATAGGAAAGGTCCTTTCATGTGCCTTTGCAATTAGTCCTACCCTCCTGCCATCCCGTCCTAGACAACAGATCCGCCTCTGTCACGTCGTTTTACTTTTCCTAGAACTTCATGAGGTGGAATCATACATTGTGTGGTGTTTGTTTCTGGATACTTTTCCTTAGCATAGTGCTTTTGAGATCCATCCACGTCACTGTATGTGTCAACAGTCTCTTCCTGTTTTTGTGACTGAGTGGTATTCCCCTGTCTGGATATACTACAGTTTGTTTTCCATTTACCTCTTGAGGAAGTATTTAACAGCAAGGTAGTGGAGTCATGGTACATGTATGTTTCATTTTATAAGACACTGCCACACTGGTTTTCCAAAGTGGCTGTACCATTTTATTTTCCCACTAACATTGTATGTGAGTTCCAATTGTCCCTCATCCTTGCCAACACTTACTACCACCAATTTTTAGTTTTAGCCATTCCAATAGTGAACTGGTATCTCACTGTTGCTTTTATTTGCATTTTTCTAATGATGTGGAGTATCTTCTCATATGCTTATTTTTTTTTAAAGATTTTATTTATTTATTTGGCAGACAGAGATCACAAGTAGTCAGAGAGGCAGGCAGAGAGAGAGGAGGAAGCAGGCCCCATGCAGAGCAAAGAGCCCGATGCGGGGCTCGATCCCAGGACCCTGGGATCATGACCTGAGCCGAAGGCAGAGGCTTTAACCCACTGAGCCACCCAGGCGCCCTGTCATTTGCTTATTTATTTTTTTGAGAAGTTTCTGTCCCCATCTTTCATTCTTTTTTTAATGTGGGTTGCCTTCTTATTTTTGAGTTATTTATATATTCTGGCTACAGATCCTTTATCCTTTATCAGGTATATATCTTACAAATACCAGTCCATGGCTTGCCTTTTCATTTTCTTAGTAATGTATTTCAAAGAGCAGAGGGTTTAGTTTTGATTAAGCCCAACTTATCACTTTTTTATAGGTTTTTTTGTGTGTCCTATGAAACATTTGCTTTATCTAGTAATTCTCAACCAGGGGTGACACCCCCCAATAAAAACACATACATGTCTGGAGCTATTTTTTATGGTCACAACTGGAACAATGCTGCTGGCAGTGGGTAGAGACTAGGGATGCTGTTTACCATCCTACAACGCACAGAACAGCCTCCCAACAATGAATGATCTAGCCCAAAATGGCAGCAGGGCCAAAGCTGAGAAACACTGCCTAATTCAACGTGGAAAATCCTTTTTCCTAGAAGTGTCATTGTTGTCACTCTTATATGTAAGTCTTTGACCCATTTTGAGTTAATTTTTGTGTAAAGTTGGAAGTAAAGATCAGGTGTGGGTTTTTTTAGAATCAAATATCTGACTTTTCTGGCCCCATCCATGGAAAAGACTAACCTTTTCCTGTTGAAATACCCTGGCACTTTTGTCAGATATCAACTGACCATATTTCAGAGGGTCTATATCTAGATTTTCCAGTCCACTTCATTGATCTAAATATCTATCCTTGGGGAGCCCGGGTGGCTCAATGTGTTGAGCTTCCGACTCTTGATTTGGGCTTAGGTCATGATCTCAGGGTCAGGAGATTGAAATCTGCTTCAGACTCTGCACTCATTGGGGAGTCTGACATTCTCTCTCCCTCTCCCTCCGTCCCTCCTCCCACTTGCCCTAAAATAAATAATAAATAGATATCCTTATATCAATACCACATGCTCTAGGTTACATTCAGATGATAAACCACTCCATATTTGCCTAAGAATCTTACAACACTATACTTCATTACCCTCCTCCCATCCTTTGCACTATTTTTGTCATGCCTTTAACTCCTACATATGTTATAAACCCAATAATAATAATAGCTATTGTTATTATTGCTTTAAATAGTTAAGAATAAATTGAGCAGATTTAAGAGAGTAAACATTTTTTATATTTACCCACACACTTACAACATTTGGGACTCTCTATTTCTTTGTATCACTTCTTGTGTCCATCTGGCATTGTTTTCCTTCAGCCTTAAATACTTCTTATAATGCAGGTCTTCTGGGTAGAAATTCTTTCAGCTTATGTTTTTCTGAGGAACCTTTTCATCCCACCTTCATTTTTCGGAAGATGTTTCCCCTGGATATCGAATTCTAGGGCAATTTTTTTTTTCTCCCTTTCAGCAGCATTTTCTTCTGGCTTGCATATTTTCTGACAGTGACTCTCCTATCATTCCTATCTTTGATTTCTGTACATGACTTTTTTCCCCAAGATGCTTTTAAGATTTTCATTTTTAGCACCGTGGCTTCCAGCATTTGATGATGATGGGCCTTGGTATGGTTTTCTTTACATTTTGCCTACTAGTGTTTGTTAGGCTTGGGTAAACGGCAGAGTTGCTCTGATATTAACAGGCACATGGGAGTACCAGGGCCATGTTGGGGGGGTGGGTATGCAGATGGCATCTGCCACTGCCTCTTGGGTACCTCCACAGACTCTGGGGGTTCCTTGGAACACAGTTTGAGAACCCTTGCTTTTAGGTGTTGTGACTTGCTCTTATAGAGCATTTCCAGATTGGGTTGGAACCCTTTCTGTGTTTCCACCCAAATCATTAAACATCATTTTCCAGCTAGGATGTTGTACTGATTGTTTGTAGTGGCGTTCCACAACACATACTCATTATGTGTTGGAAACACATGACCCTTTCCTTACAGATTGAAAAATGTAAAGTGATGGCCTCCAAGAAGAAGCCGCTGTGGCTTGAATTTAAATGTGCCGACCCCACAGCCCTATCCAGCGAAACAATTGGAATTATCTTTAAACACGGCGATGACCTGCGCCAAGACATGCTGATTTTACAGGTATGCCACCGCTAAGGAAATTTTTGCTCAATTACCTGAAAAAAGAATTCCGTGTTAGAGCTAAAAAATGCCCCCATGACTTCCATTCCCACTCTCCTATTCCATCCGCACATGGTGAGCCAGGATTCCATAACAGAGTTTCCACAGGGGGGACATGGCTGCCAGACGGGTCTCCCTCCCTGTGCCCTTCTTGTGCACACCCTATTCCTACCACAATAACATAAAATACAGACCTCTTTGGGCACCCCCCCCACATCCCCTTTATGTATATTTATAGACATAGATGTGCACCCATAGGTGCCCTGCTTAGAGACCCGCAGACTCTGATACACATCCACATCCACAAGCCCAACTGAAGGATTTGACAGGAAAGAGAGAAGAAGAACAGGCAGGTGATTTCAGAACTCATGCAGTTAAACAGCAAGCGTGAATGGATTACTAGAGCAGAAGGCAGATGGTAATCGATGTTGGCCATATCTTCCGTATTGTCTAACATTTCTGGATCAACTTTAGCTTTGCAAACCGGTAAAGTAATATTCTCCATATTCTAGCTCACCATTGTAGAAGTAACATAAGTTCTAATCTTTAGTGTGGTTTATTTAAAATAAGCAGACCTCATTGATCTAAATGTGGCCTGCTTTAAAACTGGTCGTGTTTTCCATTCCCTCCGTTTCTGCTCGTACTTATTTCTGATACGGAAGCAATAATACCTTTTGCTCTCTTTTCAAGAATCCTAGGTGTATTATCTCAGAAGCATTCAAAAGAAAGAAAGAAAAAGAAATCTTTCAAACCTTTTGGAGGTTTGTTGCATTTCCCATAAATCTGCAGACTCCTTTGAATTATTCGAAGACAAGAGCTTGCATCACTGTGTCATTCCTCTCAATTTGTAGGGAGGTTTGCACTTGCCTTTTATGTATTGTTTTGATGCTGAGGCATGCTGCTTACAAGAGCTCAGGAAGTCTTAGTCTCTCCACCTGCAGAATGGGAATGGTAATCATACTCCTGTGAGAGGGTAAATGCAAAGGAAAGACCTAGAACAGCACTCAGTCAATTTGCTGGCATTCTCAGCACTGCTCATGTTGCCTTGGTTTATCCCAAGTGTGCCTTATGGATAAAAATTTGTAAGAACAGCAGAGCAGAACGTAACCTCAGAATAGCTAAAATGTGATTATTTAGTGATATTATGTGATATTTCGTGTTACCAGATAAGATTGTGGGGCTTTTTAAGGGAGAAGAAAAAGACATTAAGCAAATATAGATTTCTAATGGAGACTTTTTTTTGTGTTCGCTGTCCAGATTCTACGAATCATGGAATCCATTTGGGAGACTGAATCTTTGGATCTGTGCCTCCTGCCATATGGTTGCATTTCAACTGGGGACAGAATAGGTATGTGGTCACCACGGGAGGTGACTGTACCACTCAGCTCGCTTCAAGGGATCCTAAGCCCTTTCGTGTAGGCATTTAATACCTGAAAAATTATACACATAATCCATATAAAAAGGAAGGCAGTGTTCCGAGGCTGGTGCACGTGACTCGAGTTAATGTGGATCTGTTGGAAATACACAAGTGTGGGATTCCAGTCCTGTGACTATACATGGCAATGATTTTAGTAAGAACTTATTCCCTCCTCTCTACTTCTCCACGTCTAAACTGTAACTCGTTTCACTGCACATTAAACGTCTCTCTCACAAATAACATTTAAAAATAGATGGAAAGATCTGTCACTTACTTCAGTATCTTAGAATTCACATTATTGAAGTGATTATATAGTCATCTCTTTGGTGCTTTTATAGACATTTAACATTTTTGTTTCAGCCACACATATTTTTATTCAAGCTTCTGATCTGAGAACTGTATAAAACCACTTCCATTTGACCCTGGGATTAAAAAAAGGAAAAGGCACCGTTTGCCAAGCTCCTATGCTCAGCACATAAGTGCTTTTTACTTATGACTTTTCAAAACCAGCTTTTCCTCTTTTCATTCAGAGACACCAAAAGCAGGTCCCACACAGCTTCCTCCATCCTCCTCCTTTACTTTTTGTCCCCCCTAAGAAAACCAACAGCACAAACCTGGAAAATAGCCCCCTGGTTGAAAATCCCTCTGCCCTCCCATCAACAGAGGCACAGCCATTCACTCCTGGGTCAGGCACCAGGTCCCAGTTTACACCAGATTCTGTGCCTCCCGTAGGAATGATCGAGATTGTGAAAGATGCCACGACAATTGCCAAAATTCAGCAAAGCACAGTGGGCAACACGGGCGCATTCAAAGATGAGGTCCTGAATCACTGGCTCAAAGAAAAATGCCCTATTGAAGAAAAGGTGAGCTCCTGCTTTTTGCAGCGCCAAAGGCTCCTTGCAAGCTGGTCGTTTATGTAGCAATAACAGGTTCACATTTTCAAAGCATCTACCAGTGTCACACCCCCTGATGTTGGGCAAAATCCTGTCCTGGTGAGGCCAAGAGGGTTTTAAGCGCCTTCCCATGGGACACGGCAGACTGGTGTCAAACGCTCCATTCAGAATGCTGTGAGCATTTGTTTCTCCTTTGATTATCAGGCACGCTTTGCATCAAATTTGGTTCTATGAAATGATGGGTTGGCCCTTTTTAGGACAGTCCATTGTTGTTGTTCAGCAGAAACATGTAGTCACTGTGTTATCAACCCCTTCCTCCCTGGGAAACACCACTATCCTATCATCGAACTTGTAATTTACACCCCCAGCCCCCGCCCTCCCATCTAAATGGTGAATTATGGATGCGGCACATGTCAGTTTCAGCATCTTTCTGAAGGACATATGCTGCGTCCTTCACAAGCTGCGTGCTTGGGCTGCTTGGCTGTCGCTTCAAGTTCTGCTGCGCCACATTAGCCCTTCTCATTTGCATGGTTAGCAGCCTTTTGGGGAGGAAATATAACTAGCAGCATTTATTAGGCGGCTGTACACGTGGATTTGTGAACCCGTGCCTACTGGAAGCGGTCACAAGCAAAACATACGTTCACGGATAAAGGAGGAACCATTATGGGTTCCGTGGAGTCGTTGGCAAGCACTGTGGAAATGAACCCTTTGATCAACTGTTGCTCTCTGACTCTTGTTTCCTCTCCCTGCTCTCGTGATTCACTGAATCTTCACCTAATTGTAAGGAGAGCGGTGACAAAGTCGGCAGTTCATAGAACGTTAATGAAATCAGGGGCAACCCACTGGCTCTCTGAAAATGGTTCCCAGAACGGTCCTTTTTGGAAGTCACCTGTCGTTGGGGTGCGCTGCTCTTTGTGGTGAGAACACAGCTAATTCCCGGATGCCTTTGCATTAGTTTCAGGCAGCCGTGGAGAGATTTGTTTACTCCTGTGCTGGCTACTGTGTGGCTACCTTTGTTCTTGGAATAGGCGACAGGCACAACGACAATATTATGATCACGGAGACAGGTGAGTTTATTTATTATCATTTTTCTATCGTGGTAGAATATATATAACAGAATTTACCGTTTTGACCAGTTTTAAGTGTACAGCTAAACTGCATTAAATACATTTACACTGCTGCACAACCATCACCACCCATCGCCAGAACTTTCTCACCTTCCCCAATGGAAACACTGTCCGCACTGAACTAGTACTAACTCCCCCTCTCCCATCCCCTCGGCACAGAGCAATATTGAAGCAGAGGTCCGTGTGAGAGCTCACATCTAGAAGTCATTACCACGCAGGGACATAGATGCCGTGATCACTCTCAGGACCCAGGAGTGAATAATGGAAGAAGATGCCAGAAATGAGACTTCAGCAGGAAAAGCCAGAGAGTAGCTAGAAAGCTTGGGTAGGGACATATCCCAGAAGCTGGTGACAGCGGGTGTGATCTGTAGTGCCAGACAAGGCAGGGAAGTGACGACAAGAACTCCCAGATGTCCTTCCATCGGAAGCGCTCTGCCTTCCTAACCTACCGCTCGTCACAAGTTCGCTGACTGCCCTGACAGTGGTCAGTACTGGCTACCGTGCCAGGAGAGGGTCCTCTAAGAAATCTGGATCAGTTTAAGAGTGGAGCCTGGAAAAAGCACCAGATGGGGGTAAACGGCTTCCCCTCTGTGGGAAACAAAAGACGTCACGTACTTATGGACCAGACGTGCGATACGGGCTATGTAAATGAGAAGAGATGGTGGTCACCGTGGTGGTAATAGTGACAGTGGTAGAAATGGACCCAAAGGAGATTCAAAACAGCTTACTTCTGTGGGGCTGCTCCAAAGTAAAAGATGTGCACCCTTCCCCAAGCAGCGCCAACCTGCCTTCTCTCCCGAGTCCCATAAAGGGCATAAGAGAGTCCCGGGCGTAACAATGGCAGGTTAGCCAGAGAGTGTAGACTTCTAAGAAGTCTGAGACTTCTTAGAATTCTGAGACGAGTCAAGGATTTTTTTTTTAATGGCATTTGGCTGTCATTTAAAGAACACCAGAGGATATCAAAAACACACTTGGTTCAAAGAGGGCTTTGTGGTTACTACTATGAACACCTGCTAAGCCGAAAAATATCACAAGCCGCTAGAACAGGGTAAAAATAGCTCTCTTACCCAAGATAGCTCATTTTCAGGCAACTTGAAAAAATACTCCAGGAAATAAACAAACCAGAGTGTTGTTACAAGCCATTGTGCCAGTGTAATGATGTCCGACATTTTCTTCTCTGAAGGAAACCTATTTCATATTGACTTTGGACACATTCTTGGGAATTACAAAAGTTTCCTGGGCATTAATAAAGAGAGAGTGCCGTTTGTGCTAACCCCAGACTTCCTGTTTGTGATGGGAACTTCTGGAAAGAAGACAAGCCTACACTTCCAGAAATTTCAGGTAATTGGCCTCCTCCTGCACGGCCTCTGGGAACTCCAACCGGAGACTGCCTGCTGGGCCCAGCAGCCCTGCCCCCCTCAGCTCCACTAAGGCCTTTCTGCCCACCCTGTCTGGCAGAGACACTCAGCCCTCCCCATTTCCCCCGTTCCGTCCCCACGTATACAATGCCATTCCTCTGTCACCTCCCACCTCCAACCAAACGGCAGGTGAAAGCATTCTGTAACCCAGGGACAGGCAGATCCAGAACACCAGGAAGGCCCCTGTACTGAAGGGGGTGTGACCAGGGAGCGCCTCCGAATATTTCTTTCTCTATTCAAGCCAGGGCCTAGAAAATCCAAATTTTGCCTGTCCCTTTCAGGACTCTCAAACAATCGTGAGCTTGTTTGAGAGACAGGTGTGTCTTTATCAAATGACTGGCAGAGGGCATGGTGGCCCTGCACTCTTGTCTCATGTGTGTGAAGGACAGTCCCTTCTCTCCTCCGAAATCCTGTCAGTGGGTGTACAGGAGGTGCGCCCAGCTCTGACACAGCCTACTCACCAGTCAGCAGGCTCTGACTCGGGTCAGCCCATCTCCCCGGGTGTTCATGTTCTCCTTGCTTTTTTATTCCTTCCTGGTCTCCATCCACATTTGACTAGCAAATATTTCAAGCACCTGAGGAGGAACATTTTCACACTGGCAAACTTTTTTTTAAAGATTTTTTATTTATTTATTTGATAGACAGAGATCACAAGTAGACAGAGAGGCAGAGAGAGATAGGAGGAAGCAGGCCGTCCGCAGAGCAGAGAGCCCCATGAAAATGACCGCCTGATGGGCTGCATGAAATGCGTACACGGTACCCCCCACAAACACGAAACAGACCAGGGGAGGTCAAGAGTGTGACTTGACCTGCACCTGTGCTTCGGTCCTCTCTAGAGACCTCACCCCCATTCCTGACCCCCAGCCTTAGGGCCTCTTCACAGCTTGGTTTGCAATTAGCATTGCAAAGAACAAATATTCACACACACACACACACCCAGTCTCTTCTTGAGTCCCCTGGGATCCTTGGGAGGTGACCCAGGCCCCGCAATTCAGTGTAACAGGAACTGGGAGATACTCATTGTTTTGAAAGCTGTCTGTTCTTGTTTGTTCTCCCGGCTGATTTCGATTTGATTACAGGACTTAATTCTCCCACGGTTCCAGGAGTGTTGTCAGAGAGACTGAGATCTCTGCGGCCAGATGGTCTTAGGATTTTTGGGGGGTGTGTGTGTGTTTCTGTGTGAACTCAACTGGGTTTCAGACTATTTCAAGGGATTTGACACATTTCAGTCCTGTTTTTCTTTAAAGTTAAAAATCACGTTTTTTGACAACTTCCTGGAAGAGAAAAATGGTTCCAAAAAAACCCCCAAACCTGGCAGAACTTAACCATTTAAAGAAGAGGGGGACACCAGAGGAGGGGGCTCGCCCAAGGGGCCTCACACACAGTAGCAGTCATGCCATTGAGAGTCGGGCACACAGAAGTCCGTCCTCTCTGACAGGCTTTCTTGCTGTCTCAGTGTGTGTTCTCTTTCTCTCGGTCAGTGGTTTTCCCCAGAATAACTGCCTGTCTCTGCTCTTCCTATGGACCCAACAGGGCCCGTGCCACCCCTAAAATCCCAGCAGGACTTCCCCCTTTACTCTTCTTCATTGTTATGCTCCAAAATATTCTTTAATGAAGATTTGGGATGTGGAAGGCCAAGGAGAGGTCACTCCTGGTCCCAGGCAGCTTCTACCCAAAGCAACACAACTCTGCAGGGAGCCTTTGCACTAGTCTTTTGGTCTGGGACCACTGCTCTGTCCAAACCAAAGCTGTGGTGACCAAAGCTGTCTTTTTGTCTGTGACCAAAGCTGTCTTCCCAAACCGATAAAACCTCCTTCACCAAAGTGACCTCTAGGCGGTGCACACTGCTAAAATCACACCTTCGTAAATTTTACGGAACTTACGTATCTGTGTTCTGGAGTACTGGCCTACAGTTTAAGTACCTGCAAGCCTTAAACTCAGATCCAGAACAGCACTGTGGCTGAAGGATGGCTTTGGAGCAGACAAAGGAACTTGAATCCTAGCCCTCTACTTAATATCTCTGCGTGTGATACAGAGCACTCATCTGTTCAGAACCTGGGGTTCCTCTTCTGTAATAGCGGGAGCAGGAAGGGATTATCTAAGCGGAATGGGTTGAATGCTCCTCCCAGTGCCGAGACCACAGCCAAAATCCAACACCCGGCAGCCCCCGGTGTGACGTATATTGCAAGGGGTCTTCTAACTTTGAAAACTTCTAAGCTGAGAAGCCCTCTTAGACATGAGACCGCAAGCACAACAGCAACGTACAGAACACAAAAGAGTAGCGTTCTGGGGAAAAAGCGGGGGCGATGGGGGGGGTTCAAGCTCTGCCTGCTTGTCCCCCATTCTGCCCCTTTATCTGCTCACCCCCTGTACCTCACTCACAACGGGAAAAAAGCTGGCCACAGACACGTGTGCATACGATCGTACATCTCATATCCAGGCTTCCTAAGTTTCAGCTTGACCAAGATGAGCAGCAGGTTTTCATCATTTGACTCAGGCCTTGTGACAACTTTTTTTTTTTAACATACTACTAAGCCTTCCAGTTTTATGTTCCCTTTTTGAGACAGAGTCCTTCAGGCTCTGGGAGTACGTCTCTAAGCTCTCGAAATAGCGCCACAGGATCTCGTATAATAAAGCCACCGTTTTTAGGTAGGCTAGAAAATTTGTATGTATTTACATTTTGAATCAGAGGTGTCCTCGTTTCCAGCAAACCGCTAATTTAGAATGGTAAGGTTAATTAATGCACACAGGACGTTTGAATAACCTCTTAGGGAGGGTGGAGAGAAGCTGGCCCACTTTCCATTAAGGGTGTGGCGAGCCTTCTCCATGAAGATGTGAAAACATACCTAGCTCCTGGCTGAAGACTCGAAGGCCGGAAACTGAAAGAGGAAGGCACTGCTTTATTGCCCCTCTCCCTTTTTTCCAAAATACTTGTTGAGCCCAGGAACGTCTTAATAAATTATTTCTAGATTAGGGTTGACTTCAGGAGCAAGCTGTGATCAGACAAAAAGGCACAAAACCAAGGCATGCTTACTGTTTGAACCCGAGGACCTCCATTGGCCTTCCGAGCAGCGTCCTGGATGCCACGTGCTAAACAGAAACATTTCAAAGATTACGGTTTTGATATATAAATTATCGTTTGGAAAATCTCTCCCTTACTGAAGAGTGAAAAGGAAAACCGTGTATTACTCACAGACAATTGATTTGAGAACCACTGCTCTTTAAATTTCACTAAATGGTTTTAGAACCTCTGTGACCTACAGGTACATTTATGTCATTAGCAAATGAAATTTGGCTCCCTCTTTTTTTAATCTAAGAACGTGGGGGGCTTTTTCCTAATTTTAAAAGTGGTAAATGTGTGTGTTTTTTTTAAAAGCCAGTGAAATATTAAAAATATCAGGAAGATACTAAAAACCCACCTTCCAAAAAGAACACTGGCCACATTTGAGTGTTTTCACTTCATTCTACTATTTGGCCTCTGAGAAGATTATAAATTCACCAGAATTTGGTTAAAACCTGAACTGAAGCAATAGATACAGTGTTACTCCCTATAAACTGTTCAGCGGCTTCTCACCTCACTTTGGATCAAATCTAATTATCGAAGCCTGCCCAGTGAGGCTCCATTCAGGGAGCCCACGGCATGCCCCCCCACACTCTCTCACTTCCCAACAGAGCAGTCTCCCACTGGCGGGGCCCCCGGCCGTATGCTTTGCCCTGCACGGTGCCTTCATGGCACCTGGGACCACATATCGCTATCTGTGCAAGGCTATGGCAGCCGGGCCCCATCTGACCTGGATCCCTCCTGTGGGGCCTGAGACGTAGTGAGTGCGTTTGCAGAGTGGAGAGGAGAGGGCAGAGGGTCAGTCCCTGCCTGCTCTTGGCACACAGTAGGCACTGAGCAAATGCATGTTAGATAAAGCAAAAGAAAGCAGGGGAGACAAATAACACCTTCTCAGGCACATCTATGCAAAGCAGGCAGCTCGAGGAGCACACTTAAAAGGCATTTGCCCCTAGATGTCACTCTTAAGAAGCCTTTTATAGGAGAGAATTCTGGAACATATTCACTGTGTTACTTTAATCTTGGGGGCCGGCTTTATCAGGCCCAGCCTGGTGTTCACCCCTGGCAGTGAGGTCCCTGCACCCGATCTCCGTGCGGAGTCCTGATCTGGGTTGTTAAGAATGATCTCTGCGGTTGTCTTGCTCTCCTCTTGGATCCCAGGTTCTTTTAACTGCCTCTGCCTCAGTTTCTCCAGCACAGCCCTGCTTGTTAACCTGCCTCTAGGAGCAGGGCCCTGCCCCCACCTGCCAGTTGCCTTGCTGGAAACTCAAGCACTGTCCTAACCCCCGCCACAGGGACTCTAGCGCCTGACACTTCTGAGGACTGTGGCCTCTTCGCTGGTATTCCCCATTCCTGCTCTCTGACCGCCCTTCCCCACGTGGTAGCCCTGCGTTTGTCTACACTGAGAACCCCTGTACTTATGAGCTGCCAGCCTGTGCCTTCTCAGCCTCCTACTCCGCCCTGGTGTAGTCACCAGACCCTGTTTTTCCCTAGTTCTTACCAGGCCATGATGGATAAGATCCATTGCACTTTGTGGGGCAGATACAGGGAGGGAAGGCAGAAAGAATAGCATTAGCCAGGGCATGAAGTCAGTATTTAGTATCCGTATTTAGGAACAAAAAGTACAGGTGCCCGGTATGAAAGCCACACCGGTATAGACGGGAATGTGGGGTGAAATTTCGGTCAAGGAAAGAAATTTGCATCTAGTTTGAAGCAGTGCAAGAGGTGCATTGGGGAGTGGGGCGGTAGAGAGCAAAGCAAAGGAGTCACCTGGAGCTCCATTAATGAACCGCACATTCCTGTAATAGACGCCTATTATAGGCGAATAGGGAGACAACAAGCTTATCTGTCAAACGGCCCAGAACACACTGAGTTGAGAAAGGATTCCCTCTTGGGATCTACACCCTGGACCACTAACAAGGTCAGGCTCAGCCTGCTCTCGGCAGGCCTGAAGATGCTCAGTACTATACTATCCACCGGGAGACAGCCTCAGAGAAGGGTCCAGCATTAGTCATCTGTAGGCGTTGGAATTCACGGGTGTGGATTTTGGACCCCCGTGACTTTTAAACATCTATCAAGAATAGCCTTCCATCTGGCATCTTCTCTCCCTGTTTAGTTTCTTCTAGAGAATTGTTTCGTCTACCCGAAAAGTGTTATTGAGGCTGTTACTCCCCATGTTACAAAAAAGTATACTCTTTATAGAGATCCTCTTGCAAAATCTCTGTTAGGTCATAGTCTCCAGAAAGGCTGTGTTTCTCCTACACAAATAGTTTCTTAAAATCTTCTGACCGCTGGATGAAGTAAGGGGTTTGATTTTCCTTTTGGCTACAGACATATTCGAAGATGGCCCACGGCAAGTATATAGCATTTGTGATATATGGCCTTGAACTGGTCTTTGTCCCAACCCCCTGTGATCATGTCCCTTGTCCTTCCTTTCCTTTTTCTACTCACTTCAAATTAATGTTATTTTGACTTCTGTGTACCCAGATAATCCAACCTCAGTCCCTTCTGGAACAGGCTAGAACACGCACTCATACCCCTACATAGAGTCCATTTAGAATATCTGACTAATAATGCAAGACAGTGTAATTATAAATGGTAGGTTTCTAATGAGCTTCTAAGTATTTGAGAACATGGCAACACAGCCCTTTGCCTGGTAGACGGAGCTGGTCTGAGATTCATTTTTAAGAGGTCCTTAGAGAGAAGATTCCTAATTCAAACTCAACAAATGCACAACCAAGTGTCAGACACACTCTTCCTTCAGATTTACCAGAAAGTGCTTCCTCCTGCATTATTAGGTCTGCTAGGCGGTATCTCTCCGTTTTGCCAAAATAACTTCTAAAAGGATAGCCTGGCCAATTCATTGATTTTTTTTTTTAATACAAAACAAAATAAAATCCTCTCTGACAGGAATGTTTTTCTCTCCACTGTCTCCTTCCTCGAGCGGACAGAGGCAACCTTACTATTTAGAAAAAGTCAGTGGGTGCTTTTCATTGATGAATCTTTGTGAGCTTTTCTCCTCTCTCTCCTCTCGGCCCTGGAGTTCCTGTTTTGTAGTCCTGGGGTCACTTCCTCATTTTCGTCAGTATGTGTGTGTAGTACTAGTTCACTTGCACTTTGTTTTAGAGGAAAATGGAGGAGTTTGTTTTAAGAAAAAGTAGGCCTATTCCCTATGACCTTGGACAGCCTAAGCAGCCAGAGCTCATTGGTGGTTAAAAAATTAGTAGACTGGGGCACATGGGTGGTTAGGTCGGTTAAGGCCTTAGACTCAGGTCATGATCCGCGGGTCCTGGGATGGAGCCCAGCATCAGGCCAGATCTGTGTTGAGCAGGGAGCTTCTCCCACTCCCTCTGCCCCTCCTCCAGCTCATGCTTGAGCTCGATCCCGCATGTTCTCTCTCCCTCTCTGTCAAATAAAATCTTAAAAAAAAAAAAAAAAAAAGGAAGAAATTAGTAGACTGTATACAGAGAGCTTTCAGTTTAATGAATGAGTTTGGGCCCAGTTAACAAAATGACTCTAAGTCTTAACCCTGAAATGGTAATGAATTCCTTTGTTCCCAAGGCTTCCGGGAGTGGTAGCTTTGTGAAAACAAGCCTTTCCTTTGGTACTAGCTGCTATAATTAAGGCATTTGAATCAACTATGAAATCAGGAGCTGAGGTGCTGTGTAGGCTCGGTCTATTTGTTAACTGCTCCTGGATGGTGTTCTGGCTCACAGTAACAATACTGCAGCGTTCCCCACACTTGCTCATTAACAAGTGCATCACACCAAGTTCCCCAAATCAGATTCTTCCTTTACCCCTTCTTCTCCACTCAGTATCATACAGCCTTCGCCAGGCAGCTGAGAAGGAGAGAATGAGGATGTCTGAGGTCATGCCAAGCAGCCTGGCGGAAGGGAAAATGCTGCTCCAGCCAGTCACTTCTGTGTTCTGTGTTTCCCCCGGAGCTCCCCAGGCCACATCCTCAGTCCCTCAAACCACAGGCCTCCGGCCCAGGGCAGCCCATAGCCAGGGCCCTCACACACACTCCCGTGGCTGAGTGCAAGAGCAGAACTGAAACTTCTGGGGCTTGAGGGGGTGGGGCCAGCGCCCAGCTGAGCCCCTCCCCCGCTGAGAACCTCCTGCCCAGCAGCCAGGCCACTATCTGCTTCCGACCGGCTCCCCACCTCTGCGCCAAGAAGTGGGCGTTCAAGAATGCAACTTGGCATTCTATTAATAATAATCGCCAACCGCCCACGCTGCCCTTAAATCTCACCACAACCCTACCAGACGGGTCTGGGTATTCTTCTTATGCTACAGATGAGGAAACTGAGCTCTGGGGAGGTTAAGTGATTTCTCCGATGACAAAGAACTTGTCTGTAATAAAGCCAACTTTGAATCCAGGCCAAGATGTGGGACTGCACGTCCAACCCCTGCGCCACACGGTCGCTAAGCCAAAGACCATTAACTCTCTAACAAAGGTTCTGTGTCTCCTCCGCCAGTGAGAACGTAGACACCGTGTCTGGCCCGGACGGGGCGTGCAACTCGAGGGTGAGATTTCTCCCTCACAGACATGACCCTTCGCACACAGTGACAATCAGAACTGAGTGAACTCAAGCCAGCAGAGATGCCTCGTGTAGAGGAGATGGCCTGAGAGGGAGACAGACACAGGACAGTTCTTTTCCTTTAATACATTTCTGTGTGCCACAGTGATGAGTGAATCCATGGGTTGCCGCTTAAAAACATACTCAGCGGGCGCCTGGGTGGCTCAGTGGGTTAAGCCACTGCCTTCGGCTCAGGTCATGATCTCAGGGTCCTGGGATCGAGTCCCGCATCGGGCTCTCTGTTCCCCCTCTCTCTCCCTGCCTGCCTCTCTGCCTACTTGTGATCTCTCTCTGTCAAATAAATAAATAAAATCTTTAAAAAAAAAAAAAAACATACTCAGCACCTACGGACTGGTGTTAAAATACCTTGGCCCCACGTTCATTTTCCTTCTCAAAAATTTTCTATTAAGGAGTTCGACCGCACAGTGAGCTCAGACAGCAAGGCGTGTGCCTGGAGCCCCCAGTGTACAGAAGGCTGGAAAATAATTAAAAATCAGAATATACTGTAATTCAAAACCAAAAGGCATCCCCATAGATGCCCTTGTGAAAATCGTGTGAGCTGACAAATTAATGAGCCTGTTGCCTGGGGTGAAGTCTGCCCTTCACCTGTGTAATTACCAAGAAATGAGAGCGACATCAGTGGGTCCTCTGGATGAGCAGAAGGTAGTGATTTCCAGCTGTAAGTGGAGTCACAAAGGATGCAAGAGCACTAATGCACTGGGGCCGAAGCAGGAAGACCCCACGCTCTTGGGTCTGGGAACTTCCAGCTCTTGGGCAAGCGGGCAGACAGGAGATACAGAGTGATGACCCCTCCAGACAGGGACAGGCGGTGATTAACACTGACTGAAGGAGCGCTGTGTACCACCCCCCGGACCACGCATTATATATATAGTTTCTTGCTTAATGCCAGAATCATCCATGGGCTTTTCTGCTTGGGCGGGGTGATACGTCCACGGTCCAGCCTTGCTGTACAGAATGATACAGGCGTGACCACCATCACCGCAGGTCCCAGCCGGCCACGTGCGAGTGACGCAGACGACATCATCCAAGAGCAAAAAAGGAAACTCACTACCTTAACATTTTGGCCTGTTAACCTTACAGTCTCTTTTCTGTATATTTTGTGTCTGTTTACCAACACCGGCTTATACTGCCTGTGTTGTCCGGTGCCTGGTTTTTAACTCAGACGCTGTTATATGGTCATTCCGCATTCCTGTCCAGTCTCACTCCAGCGCTTAAAGAGCACGCAGCTGGAGGGACTCCCATCCCCCCTTTTTATCAGCCCGCACGTGTAGGATGTCTAGGTCCCCTTTAAGCTCCCGTGTTTTTAAATAAAGTTCTGCTGAATATTCTTGTAGACTGAGCACTGCAAAAGTGATGCGATTTTTTTTTTTAAAGATTTTATTTATTTATTTGTTAGAGAGAGAGAGGGAGCGAGCACAGGCAGACAGAGAGGCAGGCAGAGGCAGAGGGAGAAGCAGGCTCCCTGCCAGGTAAGGAGCCCGATGTGGGACTCGATCCCAGGATGCTGGGATCATGACCTGAGCCGAAGGCAGCCGCTTAACCAACTGAGCCACCCAGGTGTCCCGCGATTTTTTTTTTAAGGTAAATTTCTAGCATGGAAATTGCTGGGTAAAAGGATAGACACATTTTTTAAGTCCAGTTTATTGAGACATAATTGTAGCAGGACTGGGCCTTGTCACATGTACACTTCTTTGATTTTGGATGAATGGCATCGGTCACTTGACCACCACTGCAGTGAAGTTCTATAACACTTATTAGTAACTTAAAGCTTCTAATGCATGTTATCAAATGTTGTTCGCTAGTATATTTACACCTATTCCCACCTTCTGTCAGCCCGTGAAAGGTGAACATTGGATTTTTTTCTTTTAAGAAAAAAATTTAAGATTTCCCAATTTGGTAGGTGAATGTTTCCATCTCGTTTCGTTACATTTATTTGATTACTAATGAGAGGATGTATTTTTTCGTGTTTATTCTCTGGTTTTATGTCTTGTAGTGTGAATTCGCATTTATATCGTTGGCTTGTATGTCTAGACAACTATTTATCCGCTCTTTCTTACCAATTTGTAAGAGCTGTTGGGGGCCAGCAATGGAAGAAGTCATGTGTCCTGTTGCAAATGTGTCTTCTCTTGCTGTTTGTCTTTTCTGTTGTTTATCGCTTTCCCCAGCCCCAGTAACATTTCCATAATCTCGCCACCTTTGCCTTGGAGACTGCACCTTGGAAAGTGATCTTCATAAAGGCCTTTCCCACTCTATGATTATTTAAATGTTTGCCAATTTCCTAGGAAAGAAAATGATCTAAAAGAGTAAGAAAAAAGATGAGAGGTAGCATATTTAATCTTTAATGCGTCGGGAATTTATTCTCACATATCACACAGGGTAAGCTTTATTTGTCCCCCAAATGTTGAGCTGATTGTACCAGCCCCATTTATCCAGTAATAGATCTTCTCCTCCCTAATTGGAGAAGTCACCTTTGTTATATGTTACACGGACATTTAGTCAGATCCATGTGCTGAACTTTTCCATTCTCATCTACAAAATGTCTTCTCTTTTTCTGAGGAAAAGAATAGGCGTTGTTTCTCACAGTTTTAAATACCATAGTTTCAGAATATGTTTTAGTATCTGGCATGCCAAGGACTGGCTTTCATTACCATCTCATTCAAAATGTTCTCTCTGGGCCTAATGGTTCCAGACAAACTAAAAACCGTATCTAGGTTTTAATACCCAATAGGAATTTTTTTTTAAGATTTTATTTTTTATTTATTTATTTGACAGAGATCTCAAGTAGGCAGAGAGGCAGGCAGAGAGGGGGAAGCAGGCTCCCCGCTGAGCAGAGAGCCTGATGGGGGCTCCATCCCAGGACCCTGAGATCATGACCTGAACCGAAGGCAGAAGCCCAACCCACTGAGCCACCCAGGTACCCCTCCAATAGGAATTTTTGTTGAAATTTCATCATAGATTAACTTGAGAAGAATTTGCATCTCTATAATAAGTCTTCTCTCCGAGGATCATGCTACATCACTCCACGTGTTCGAGTTTTCTATTTCTCAGTAAATTTTCACATCTTTAAAAAAACCAGGCTCTGCGGGTTTTGTGTATGCATTTATCCCAGGAGTCGGGGGGCGGGGGCGGTTGTTGCCATTATTCACAGCATTTATCTTTTCACTCTACTTTCTAACTGGTGGCTCCAATTTATAGCATCCTATGTATTAATTTTATCAAAAGCTATTTTAATAAAATCTAGTTACTATGGTATTTTTGTTTTTTCCCCTCAGTGTTCCCAGGAGATGGTGAAGTTATTTGTAAATACTAACAAGTTTACCTTTCACATTACATTTTAGTTACATATTAAGTGACATGTTACTTTTTTAAAATATTTTATTTATTTATTTGATAGAGATCACAAGTAGGCAGAGAGGCAGGCAGAGAGAGAGAGGAGGAAGCAGGCTGTCCACAGAGCAGAGAGCCCGATGCGGGGCTTGATCCCACGACCCTGGGATCATGACCTGAGCCGAAGGCAGCGGCTTTAACCCACTGAGCCACCCAGGCGCCCCAAGTGACATGTTACTTTTAAGAAATCAGAAGCAGAGGTCACCCAGCTGGCTCAGTCAGTTGAGCATGCAATTCTCAATCTCAGGGTTGTGAATGTGAGCCCCACATTGGGTGTTAGAGATTACTTAAAAATAAAATCTTAAAAAAAATCAGAAGTGGGTTTTAATACACTACCTTATGATGATCCTTGCAATTTGGGAATAAACAGTCTTTGGAGATGTGTATTATTCTTCTAGCATTTACTCTGTGTTTTATTTGAAATATTTCTATCTGTAATCATTAAATTCCATTTTCTTTAACATGCTATCTTTGCCAAATTACAATATTAGGGCTGGGTGGTTCTCATACTGCAAAATTGAGGACCTTGCAATTTCTTCTCTACTTTGGGACCATTTAATTGGCATAAGCACTTAGCCTTTCTTCCCAAGTGGACCCAACTCACCTATCTCATATGCTTGAAGGCTTTTGGAGGAGATCCAGCCAAAGCCCCTCTCTCTCACTCAGTATCCAGCATTGGACTAAAATTCCCACGTTTATTCACTAGTTTGAGTGTCAACAAAACACTAATACATCTGTTTTCCTAGACTAGGACAAATTGTAAAATAAAGATGAAAACAAAAATCTCCCAGCACCACATTGCCATCGTTTCTCTGGATTCCGTTAGCCCTTGGCAAACGCTTAGGCTTACATCAAGTTTATTGCTTCCAGTATGGTGTTCAAAAACTGACTCACCCCTGTGCAGAGACTACAGACATTTCCACCCTCAATATCCTAGGACAGAAATGGACGTAAAAGGTAGAGTAAGAAAAAAGATGAAACGTAGCCTATCAGTTAGTTTTCCTGGAGCCCAGCCAGGACCTGGGTGACGACACTAATGTGCTTCAGAGGGTATAAATACAGTCCTACGGTCTCATCAAGCTTCCATCTGAGGCGGGGGACCTGCCCTCTATGTGACAGCTTCCACCCGAGAGGACAGGATAAGGCCGCGTAAATTCCAGGACAGCCCCGTGTTCTTCAGCCCACTCAGTTACTGCAACAACGCTGACAGCACTGTCTTTTCATTTTTTCCTTTATGCAGGACGTATGTGTCAAGGCTTACCTCGCCCTCCGTCACCACACAAACCTGCTGATCATCCTGTTCTCCATGATGCTGATGACGGGAATGCCCCAGTTAACCAGCAAAGAGGATATCGAATATATTCGGGACGCCCTAACAGTGGGGAAGAACGAGGAGGAAGCTAAGAAGTATTTCCTGGATCAGATCGAAGTTTGCAGAGACAAAGGATGGACGGTGCAGTTTAACTGGTTCCTGCATCTTGTTCTGGGCATCAAACAAGGAGAGAAGCATTCCGCCTAATTCTCCAGGCTAGAATGCAAAACCAGTTCGGGTCCTAGAGCTTTAGGTCAGCACGTCCATCATTGAGCTCGGATCTGAAAGGTAACAGGACATCGTGAAGGCTGGCATTTCAGAAAGACAGTCCCGTTCCTAGCTGGACTCTTCACTGGAGGAAAATCCTGGCATGTCAGATTGTCTAAGTCACGTTGGGTTTTAGGCTTATGCCCAGGTTTGTTTTTTCTCTCATTTGCCTCAGTGATGTTGGAGAACAGTCTAAGTTTAAACAAACTAATTACTTCCTCGTCGTGCCTGCTGGTTTGATGATCTTGTCATTATGTACTTCTCGAGAATAATTGGTGACATGTCTTTTCATCGGGGCTTACCCTCAATTTATATTATTCTTGTGTTGCTCAAGCCCTTGAGAGAAAACGATGTTATCACTGTAACCTTTCTCTCACTCCCCAAAGGACATTTCCAAAAACCCCCTCCTTGTCTGTAGAGGTTAGTGATTTGCTGAACGCAAAGGAAGGCGAGTTAGACTTTTTAGTGTCTCTTGTAATTAGGGTATTTTACAGCATACAATGGAGACGCAGGGACACACACTGGAAAACCTGAACCGTTGGAGCCTGGCCCTACCCTGTGGGTCTGGCTGCAGGGTTAGAACGAGGAATAGCAGAGATAAGACCATTCGTCTCAACTCCACCCAAGAGTCAACGGTCAAGTACAGCTACTCCAGTCTTCACTAATGAAAACAGGAGGAAACTAAAGGGATCCCCCAATTTTTTTAACCTTTTTATCTTCCTCCCTGCCTCCCTTCTTCCTTAATGGCTAAAATCCTCAGAACATATCTATCCTAGAATTCAAACAGTAGTTGAAAAACAATTTCTCCTCTAGCGTTACTGAAATTTTAGGTACTTATTTGTAGAAATGTTTGGAGGTTTTTTGTTTTTTTTTTAAGTATATTATTAAAGAGGACATTCTAGGAAATAGGGGTTCATTTCCAAATGCCTTAATTTTAAATTTTAGCCTAAGCAGTTTCTTTTTTCTTCTTTTTCAATGGAAGAAGGTCTTTGAGCTCTAAACAGTATGTCCAGTTAGGAAACACACTACGTGCCCTGGCCATCTCTCAGTTTAGAGGACTTTGAAACTCTGATGTATTCTTCAGATTTCCTAGAAGCTGAAATGTCTTCTCTAAAAACTATTTTCATCTCCTAAATATTCTATTTACTGGAAGTGTTTAACCGTAGAGAAAGATCATTAAATTATTTATAAAATATTTTAAAACTATGTATAGTTGATACTTTACCTAGAAATAACTGGTCACAGTGCCTACATTTTTACATGATCACATCTAAATAGGTATTTAACTTAAAATTTTTCTGAATAGATGCCTGTTTGACTTCGGTGTAGCCCAAACTTTTCTTTTCGTGTATGCAAAAGCCCTTTGAAGGTATAGGTAACACTGTTCCCTTGCCCGCTGAGCTTTTGCCCAGCTCATGAGGGGTCTAGAAAGATCTCTTCCTTGACAAGCCATCCTTTTAAAATCACACTCTATCCTCCTGTAGAGAGGACCATGCCCTGTAATGAAATGTTTAATCGTCTGTCTTAATGGAAGATAGATGTTTTATGGCATTTTCCCAATAACTATTCCCCACCATTCTTTTGAAGAAGAATAGGAATAATGATGCTTTCTAATTCAGAGGAGGCTGTATTCATTATTCTTATAAAGAACAGACAAACTTGGCCTTGCCACAGGTTCTGCTTTTTATTTGAATTGCTGAAATAATCGTCTTTGATAGAAGAATCACAGAGGAATGTATTTATGTTTAACTTATTGGCACGTGGGCACACCTATTTTCACTTCAAACCAACAGGTTCTTATGCTGGTACACATGACCTTGGGCTTGACTCCACCATATTTCACTGAAGGTAGAACTTGAACTCTTCAGACTTGCCAATAAAAATCACCTTTATGTGTTTCCTTCCTTCGTTCCTCCCAGGGAATCACATGATCCACAACTTTTAGATCTTTGAAAACGTTCTAGAACTAGGGCCATCTCCTCCTGGGAGGAGATTTGGGGGAACTACCCACCACTCAATCTTCACTGCCAGATGAAAACAGAGATTACAAGTCAGAGAATTCAGGCCAAAGCAGCTTCTGTGTGTGTCCAGGACTGGCTACATAATTTACAGAGCCCAGTGCAAAATGAAAACGTGGGGGCCTGCCATTCCAAAATTGTTAAGAAGCTCAAGACAGCAAGAGAGCATGAAACCAAGCCCAGGACTAGACCGGTCATAAGCCCATGAAGCTGAAACTGTATGTATCTGAATAATGGTTTTGGTGCTCACTTTTCCATTTGGACTATGCTCGAGTTCCGATAAAGTGCCCAGATCAAAATGTTATTTCTGTTCTAATTAAAATACCTCATCTTTATGGCTGTACATTAGGACTTCAAACACTGGCCCATTGTTTTGGACTGGAACCATGGCCACTAAAAGTAGCACAAAGTAGGTGTTCGAGCCCTAGCCCTGTAGGACTGTATTAGACTAGGTTTGGTGAAAGTGTGAGGGGTGGAGACATTATAGATAAAGTATGGAAACCCTGAGAGAAAACTCTTGACTTTTAAAAAAGTAACTTTATTAAGTATATCTTTTACAGGAGATTAATTATTTTTTTAAAGAAAGATTAGATATAGGAAATCTGCAGGAAAATTTGGAGGCTGTGAGTCCTTTGTAAATGGAACATATTTTTGGAAATGAGCCAAAAATGATTGAGAAAGTAAATTTCTGGAGCAAATTCTGGCATTTGGTAAACCTAGGCTCTGTTTGCCACAGCGATGAAATAAAGTGTCAATTGCATTTTATGATACAGAGAAAAAAAATGGGGTGATTTTTAAGGGTTCTGCTATCTTATTTCTGTTTAACCCAACCTAATAATTCCGGTCAATAAATGTGGTTCTAGTCTGTGTACTTGTCTGCATACTTGTCTGCATATTTGCAAAGACTCATTTTTAGGACAGATGCTGGGCGAACCTAGAGCACACTCCTTGGCAAACACACTCATTCAGAAAGTTGAGACATTCCCTCTTCCGGATGGTCTAGGTCTCCCCCCTTGTATTTGCATCTTAATTGTTGAATGTAAATTCAAATGAAAGATTTGACATCTTGTGTTCTCTGTACACATCTTTTAAATTTCTGAAAGGCCAGAGATTCCTGAAAGTCAAATTCTTTAAGAAACCCATGGCATTCCCACAACAGACTAGTCTCTGTGCTGAGTACTGGGAATTTGAATATAGAACAAAATCAACCCAGCCTCAGTCCTTCCAGAGCCTATAGTTTGCTGGCAATAGCAGACACTTCAAAATGGGATGGGGGGGGTCCTTTTGTGGGTTGAAATGAGTCCCCCCCATAGTGAAGTCCGAACCCCTGGTATCTGTGAATGCAATTTTATTTGGAAATAGGTTCTACAGATGTAGTAAAGTTAAGATGAGGTCATGACGGTGGGCCCTGACCCAACAGGACTGGTACACTTAAGAGAGACTGTAACAGAGGTAGAGATCATAGTGTCTTAAACCAAAGAACACCTGAGGCTACCGGAAGCTGCAAGAGATGAGGACGGAAACGAAGGGCCCTCCCCTAGGAGCTTCCAAGGGAACACGACCAGGCCAACCCCTTGACTTCAGCTTTCTAGCCTCTAGAACTGTGAGAGAATAAACTTCTACTGTTTGGAGTCACCCAATTCGTGATATTTTGTTATGACATCCCTAGGAAACTAACGGAGTGTCAACAATCCTCAGTTTTGTGGGGGTTTCTTTTTTGGGGGCCAGGGGGGTGGAGACAGAGTTTATGTAAGTAAACCCATTTGATATTTTCTGCTGTTACCAGAAAGATTCAACTTCATACAAAATACGTGACAAAGTGGGGCGCCTGGGTGGCTCAGTTGGTTAAAGCCTCTGCTTTTGGCTCAGGTCATGATCCCAGGGTCCTGGGATCGAGCCCCACATCGGGCTTTCTTCTCCGAGGAGAGCCTGCTTTCTCCTCTCTCTCCCTGCCTACTTGTAATCTCTGTCTGTCAAATAAATAAATAAAATCTTTAAAAAAAAAAAAATACGTGACAAAGTGCTAATATACTTAATATATAAAAAGCGCTAATAATTCAATAAGTAAAAAATAAGCAATTTATCAGAAAATGCACATGGCCAATTAGCATATGACTGTGGACCCCAAATCACTGTGGATTAAATAAATGCAAATTAAGATAACTTGAGCTTCTTTTCACCATCAGATTAACAAAGATCGGCAAAGCCCAGAGTTGGTGATACTTGGGGAGAAAGAAAGCTCTATCACACTGTTGAAAGCAGAGCAAGTTGATAAATTTATGCATGGAATTTTGTCAAATTTTATCAAAATTTAAGAAGATTCTCTGGCCCATCAAGTCCACATCCAAGAAGTTATCCTTTAGTGATTATTGGACAAGTGTGCAAAGACTTTTAGGCAGAACTGGTTACCAGCCTTCTCTGTAATACATCCCCAAATTGGAAACAGCCTGAAAGTCCCTCAATAGGGGATTGGTTAATTAAGTCACATTCATACAATGGACTACAGTGAAGACCCTGAAAAGCTAAGACAGATGAAAATGTATTGATATTAATGTCCATGTAGATCTACGACCTACTGAGGAGTGAAACAAGGTGATTATAGGCCAGTATTATGGTACAGTCCTAATCAAGTAAAAATGGAAGTTTGTAGCAACATTAAAAGACTGGGAGAAAGGGTGCCTGGGTGGTTCAGTGGGTTAA
The DNA here is from genome assembly GCA_003697995.1 of Taxidea taxus jeffersonii. NCBI lineage: Eukaryota > Metazoa > Chordata > Mammalia > Carnivora > Mustelidae > Taxidea > Taxidea taxus. The sequence continues at coordinate 1,065 of RCUC01124807.1, read as the reverse complement.
GCCTCTGCCTTTGGCTCAGGTCATGGTCTCGGGGTCCTGGGATCGAGCCCCACATCGGGCTCTCTGCTCAGCAGAGAGCCTGCTTCCCTCCTCTCTCTGCCAACTTGTGATCTCTCTCTCTGTCAAATAAATAAAACCTTAAAAAAAAAAAAAGAAAAAGACTGGGAGAATATATTCACATGAAACTGTCAATCATGAGGGGTTTTTTTTGACCTTGTGTTTTTTTCTTTTACTCTTGAGCCTTGGGAAATGTGACTTGGTATTATTTGAATTTTTAAAAACGGGGGAGAAAGTCTTAATTTTGGAAAAACAATACAATCTGCATAATAATCCTGCCTTTTCGCTTATATCAAGCCTCACTAAAAGCTCAGAAAATGTTCTCAAAGGAAAAAAAAATTAAAAATTGTGTGAAATCAATAATTATCGAGTGGTGATGTCCGAGCTGTTGTCAGAACCTTCTGGCATATACACAACTATGTCAAGGTTTCCTGCCTCACTGTGATCTTTTGCCCCTGTGCCCACACTGAACTCTCTAACTCACATGTAAGGTCCCCCTTGGAGGTACAAACCGCCTCATTTTCCCTTCTCGGGAGTGTTACATTTTTTTCTATACATGCATTCATTAGTACATATCAAATCTCCCTGCCTGCTGCTTTGCGGGACTTTTTCCTTCTAGGAGGCGGCCTCTGGGTCTGGGTTCAGAATGCACAGGTCACCTGATTGGGAGGATATAACAGGGACAGGGGCATGGCCAGGAATACAGAATCCATAGGTAGCCCCTCAGCAACACTTCTCTGACCTCACAACAGAAGGACAGTCCTCTAAGAAGTTTTATACTCAGAGATTCAACCTCAGAATTCTTTGGATTACACTTCAGTGTTGAAACGGGTCCCTACTCTCTTCAGAGATGAACATCCCACCCCCAATTACCCCTGCCATTTCTAGCCACGTGCAAAGGTTGTGGCTGAACAGCACCTCCCATTACCAGATGTGTATGGTGGCCAAAGCCACAATGGTCCCCAGCACCCCCACCCCCATGTCTTTTTTTTTTTTTTTTTTTTTTTT